>CAJHNH020001258.1:417500-450000 GCA_905116865.2 Candidula unifasciata | reverse complement strand
TGGTGATCGTTAATCAAAGTTTTACTGTAAATCGATTTCTACCAGTCTTCAAAACAATACAGTGCACAATTTTTTGCCGTGCATGTTTCGCTGTATTTTATCAGGTGCGTTATTACACAGTTACATCAACATATACGAGATGATACAAAAACTGAATCAATACGACTGAAATAAAAAGTCTAGTTCGTCTAATCGCCGAAAGTTCACTAAAGTCACGTGACTTACCAGGGTAACTTCAAATTTATAATGAATTCCTTCATTCTACTGGTCCTTTTTATTTTATTTCCAAAATGGGAGACAGGAAGCTACAACAGAGAAAAGTATTTTTTTTGTACATTGTATATCTGCGTCAGTATTTGTCCTGATCTGTGTGTTAGGCTGCAAATGTTATGTCATCAGTGTTGTGTCTCATTGTTCTTTCGCTAGTTTAACTGACCCACAGAGCATGTCGAGATAAGTGGCGACAGGAATGCTCCGTGCAGAGTGGTAAGCATCACTTCAGAGGCAGCGGGTAGTTAGCATCCTTTGGATATTTTCTCCAGGTCGTGCCGGTGCGTTGGGAAATGAGCAGGCAGATAAACTGGCCAGTCCTGTATCACTTGGTGGTGTGCTATGATGTCGATTCTTAATTCAACATTCGTTCGTTTAAACAGATTATCTATACCTACAATATTAGGTACGAAAGTCTAGTACGAACGTCACTGTTTTTTTTTTTTTTTTTTGGGTGTGTAATTCACTCAAACACCCGTAATGTTTGGCTTCAATGGGTGTTTCTCTTAGCCAGAGGGATTTCCTTAATTTGTTGTATTTGGGACAGTCTTAGAGGATGTAATCTGTTGTCTCAGATACCAGTCCACATGATCACACGACTGACTCATCAATGTATGTTTGTTGTGTCATTTTTGAATATTGTTTACTTCTTTTGTGTGGAACCTCTCCATCTTTGCAGACGATTGCGTTCCATTGTGGATTCTCTCATGAAATGCATCACGAATAACTACACTGACAGTTATTCCCCTGCCGGGCGATGCGGGTGTTTAAGGCAATGAGCGTGCAGATTATCTGTCAGACAAGACGATTACCACGACCGGCTCGGCGTTGGAAGGAGTGATGATTGCAAAGAAGGTCACGACAACAAGCAGGGCACGGTATCCTTGTCCAGGTCGGTGGACAAGGGGATGCAACCCGGAGTAGTCAGTCAGACGTGAACATTTCACCACTGGCACAAGGCGTCTAGTTGATCAACACAGAACGGTTGTGATCAGTAGTTTTACTCTTGTGGAGCTACTGAGGAGAAGATCGGAGCAACTATGGATCTGTCCTGAGAGTTGTGATGATAGTTCTTATCAATTAATAATCACTAATCGCAGGAAGCCGCAAGCAAACAACAGACTTGTTTAAGTCTGTGGGTTTTCTGGGCAATCTGACATCCAATAGTTTTTTCCTTGGTTGGTGAACTAGTTATATCTCAGACCGTTCTCAAAATTAACCGGAAGCGGTCTGCTGCCGCATCACTTGCAGCTGAATAAAACTCAGTATGTCTTAATTACCAAATGTGTTTGTGAAGTGTTTCTGTGTTGTTTGGCTTTTTGCCCCCAAAATCAACGCAAAGCGGTCTAATAGGAAATCACCAGCACATAAATACCTAGGTATAACCACTGCTCAAACTAGGAGCCGGTTGAAAGAAGCGCGAATTTTTTTATTTTTTTATTAACACCAAGTACCATAGACCTAGATATTTTTGAATGATAAAAGTGTGTTTATGTCAAAAATCAAAAGGAGGATGGCCATAACCGTATAAAGATTAAACAGCATCACAAGTCTTTGGTTAAGCAACGACAAAGAAATCAAAGCAAAAATTAGGAGAGCATCCATCTTCCCTGCAGCAATACATAGATGTGAGTCGTGGACTATCTCCCATTTTCCCTGTAGCAACACATAGATGTGAGTCGTGGACTATCTCCCATCTTCCCTGTAGCAACACATAGATGTGAGTCGTGGACTATCTCCCATCTTCCCTGTAGCAACACATAGATGTGAGTCGTGGACTATCTCCCATTTTCCCTGTAGCAACACATAGATGTGAGTCGTGGACTATCTCCCATTTTCCCTGTAGCAACACATAGGTGTGAGTCGTGGACTATCTCCCATCTTCCCTGTAGCAACACATAGATGTGAGTCGTGGACTATCTCCCATTTTCCCTGTAGCAACACATAGATGTGAGTCGTGGACTATCTCCCATCTTCCCTGTAGCAACACATAGATGTGAGTCGTGGACTATCTCCCATTTTCCCTGTAGCAACACATAGATGTGAGTCGTGGACTATCTCCCATTTTCCCGTAGCAAACATATAGATGTGAAGTCGTGGACTATCTCCCATCTTCCCTGTAGCAACACATAGATGTGAGTCGTGGACTATCTCCCATTTTCCCTGTAGCAACACATAGATGTGAGTCGTGGACTATCTCCCATTTTCCCTGTAGCAACATATAGATGTGAGTCGTGGACTATCTCCCATCTTCCCTGTAGCAACACATAGATGTGAGTCGTGGACTATCTCCCATCTTCCCTGTAGCAACACATAGATGTGAGTCGTGGACTATCTCCCATCTTCCCTGTAGCAATACATAGATGTGAGTCGTGGACTATCTCCCATCTTCCCTTTAGCAACAATTAGATGTGAGTCGTGGACTATCTCCCATTTTCCCTGTAGCAACACATAGGTGTGAGTCGTGGACTATCTCCCATCTTCCCTGTAGCAACACATAGATGTGAGTCGTGGACTATCTCCCATCTTCCCTGTAGCAACACATAGATGTGAGTCGTGGACTATCTCCCATTTTCCCTGTAGCAACACATAGGTGTGAGTCGTGGACTATCTCCCATCTTCCCTGTAGCAACACATAGATGTGAGTCGTGGACTATCTCCCATCTTCCCTGTAGCAACATATAGATGTGAGTAGTGGACTATCTCCCATTTTCCCTGTAGCAATACATAGATGTGAGTCGTGGACTATCTCCCATCTTCCCTTTAGCAACATATAGATGTGAGTCGTGGACTATCTCCCATCTTCCCTGTAGCAACACATAGATGTGAGTAGTGGACTATCTCCCATCTTCCCTGTAGCAACACATAGATGTGAGTCGTGGACTATCTCCCATCTTCCCTTTAGCAACATATAGATGTGAGTCGTGGACTATCTCCCATCTTCCCTGTAGCAACACATAGATGTGAGTAGTGGACTATCTCCCATCTTCCCTGTAGCAACACATAGATGTGAGTAGTGGACTATCTCCCAGTTCTAAAGGAAAAAAATATGGGTTTTTGAACTGAAATGCTATAGAAAGATTCCCAGAATACCATGGACACAGAAAAGAAGAAATACTGAAATTCGAAACACAATTCTTAACATCAGATAATATTAGCTAATAAACAGCATCTTTTCTTTGTAGCTGAGATATTTTGGCCGTATCAAGCACCATGGCGGATTGGAAAAACGTAGCAGAATGCATAGTATAAGGAACTGAGGGGCAGAGGCCGACCAACACGAAGATGGGCACAGGATATAAGTGACTCCTATGATATGAAAGTGCACAAGGCGGAAGAGCTGGCGTGAGACTAACTTTTTTTCCCCGCTTAGTCTGTGAGAAGAGAGACGTTCTGTAAATGACCAGCTACATGATGATGATGTGTTCATAACCCCTAAACAGTCAGGCACTGAACAAAAGGAATGATACCTATTACTAAAACAAATTTAGATGCCTTAGTGGCATCATCAACCCCTTGATGAAGTTCAGTTTAGGAATAAATAGGCCAAAACTACGTCGTTTAAATACCACGATGGCATTGAAAAAAGATACCCTTTAACTTTGTGCAACATATAGATGCATTTCCAATGACATCATGGCACAACCCGGAAGCTAACATGNGAAATTGTTGATCTTTGGACTATCTCCCATTTTTCCCCTGTAGAAACCATGATGTGATATGGCTATCTCCCTCCCCCCTGTACAAACATAGATGTGATCGTGGATATCTCCCTCTTCCCTTTTGCAACATAAAGGTGAGGGACTATCTCCCATTTCCCGTAGAAACACTAAGTGAGTATGGACTATCCCCATCTTCCCTTTAGCACCACATAATTGATAGGGACTATTCCCATTCTAAAAAAAAAAAATAGGGTTTTTTGAACAAAAATGCTATAAAAGATTCCCAAAATACCATGGACCCAAAAAAAGAAAAAACAAAATTCAAAACACAATTCTTAACATAATAATATTGCTAAAAAACAGCATTTTTTCTTTTTACCGAGATTTTTTTGGAATGCCTTAGTGGCATCATCAACCCCTTGATGAAGTTCAGTTTAGGAATAAATAGGCCAAAACTACGTCGTTTAAATACCACGATGGCATTGAAAAAAGATACCCTTTAACTTTGTGCAACATATAGATGCATTTCCATGACATCATGGCACACCCGAAGCTAACATGTTTTGACAGTCTCTTGGTGAGAGAGAGGTGAAAAAAATGTGAACCTGACCTTACGACAAATGATGAATGATGAAGACACTCAGGCCAAGCTATGATGCGGTCGACAACCCAGTAGTTTTAAATAGTGGATCAAGTGATAATAGTTCAAGCTGGGTATTCTAAACCGGCGTTCTTCGACTGTCTACATCCGCTGACTCTGATAACGTGGGAATTACTGCTCGCCTTGGCAGATAACTGTAGTCGCCGTGGCGTAGCGGTTAGACGCTCGCGTGAGGCTTAGAAGGTCGTGAGTTCGCTTCTTGGCGAAGCCGAAATTTTTTCAAAAATGACATTGACTCCCAGGTCGACTCAGCCTTGAGTGGGTACCTGGTGCAGTCCCGGGAAGTAAAGGCGGTTGGCGTTATGCTGACTGCATCCACCGACTTGATTAGTCTATAGAAAATATTGCCCTAAACGCCTAAAGGCGTGGAAAAGGGACTTTTACTTTTTGTTTTTGTTTACTGGCAGCTAACGCTGAAAAAATACTAATATAGAAAATATTTTATTCATTAATTGCAAGCAGTTCTTCAAAGGTTTAAGGTTTATATCTCACGCTCTCTCTCTCCCCTCCTCTAATTGCAAGCAGTTCTTCAAAGGTTTAAGGTTTATATCTCACGCTCTCTCTCTCCCCTCCCCTCTCTCTCTCCCCTCTCCTCTCTCTGTCCCCTCCCCGCTCTCTCTCCTCCTTGCTCTCCCCTTCCCTGTCTCCCTCTTCACTCCTCTCTCTCTCCCTCTCTCTCTCCTTACCTCTGGGAGCCGCCTTCGTGTAGCGGCTAGACGCTGGCCTGCGGATCGGAAGGTCGTGGGGTGAGGTCCTGACTTGGCCGCACTTGTTTTCAAACACGATCCTGGCTCTTTCGCCACATTAACTATCGAGGCTGCATGGTCCTCTTTTCAGAGCATAGTGTCTGGACCTCGAGTGTTCCATCTTGTTCTTGGTCTTCCTTGTGCTCTGTGTCCTTCTCCTCTTTTTATGTACACCTTATATAGTGTGGCGTCAAAATACATTCTTTTTAAGTGGGAAAACCATTTGATTTGATGTCTTTCTATGTAGTCAAGTGGGTTCTGTACCCACTTGTTCTCTTATGACCTTATTCCTGATTTGATCTCTTCTGGTCACTCCTGCAGCCCTTCTCTAACATCTCATTTCCATGTCTACTATTTTCTTTTCTCGTAACTTGAGACGCCAAGTAGAAAGAGTAAGACAATCACAGAGATGAGATTACATCTGCAGCAATGAACCTCAAGGATTTGGAATGCATGAAGACGACGACGACTACGACGACAACGTGAAAGAAAGAAAGAGAAGAAGAAGAAGAAGAAAAGATAAGAAGAAGAAGACAAATAGAGGAGGAGGAGAAGAAGAAGAAGCAGAAGAAGAAAATGAAGAAGAAGACAGGCTATTGGGCAGTAGACCACTTTGCTTTGTTTTCGTCAGTTCATTAGCAATGGCAAACAACTGGACATAAAATTTGCGTAGAAAAACCACAACAGCCAAAAACTGCTGTGATTGGTTCTGCAACCTTATGTAAAGGACAAACAGCTAACAAACATCTATACAAACTCAAATGAATACCTATCAAACAATATCTACATACATTCCGGCATAAGGAACCTCTCTGGTATTCCTATTGCGGAGTAGAGTTAGCATCCAAACGAAAGTCCTCCCACATGCAGCAGAGAGGTCGGAGGCTAGCGTCTTAGCCACCTTGAGAATTTACTGTACCCCCCCCCCTCTCCCCGCCACCCCCTCAACAAGTATATTTTAATAGGCTACACCGGCCCCCTTCCCCCATGTTATCATGTATAGAAATTGCCCTTTTCCCCATGTTATCATGTATAGAAGTCACTCTTCCCCCATCTTATCATGTATAGAAGTCGTCTTCCCCATGTTATCATGTATTGAAGTCGCCATTCCCCCATGTTATCATGTATAGAAGTCGCCATTCCCCCATGTTATCATGTATAGAAGTCGCCCTTCACCCATGTTATCATGTATAGAAGTCGCCCTTTCCCCCATGTTATCATGTATAGAAGTAGCCCTTCCCCCATGTTATCATGTATAGAAGTCGCCCTTTCCCCAATGTTATCATGTATAGAAGTCGCCCTTTCCCCCATGTTATCATGTATAGAAGTTGCCCTTCCCCCATGTTATCATGTATAGAAGACGCCCTTTCCCCCATGTTATCATGTATAGAAGTCGCCCTTCCCCCATGTTATCATGTATAGAAGTCGCCCTTTTCCCCATGTTATCATGTATAGAAGTCGCCCTTCACCCATGTTATCATGTATAGAAGTCGCCCTTCACCCATGTTATCATGTATAGAAGTAGCCTTTTCCCCATGTTATCATGTATAGAACTCGTCCTTTTCCCCATGTTATCATGTATAGAAGTCGCCATTCCCCCATTTTATCATGTATAGAAGTCGCCATTCCCCCATGTTATCATATATAGAAGTCGCCCTTTTCCCCATGTTATCATGTATAGAAGTCGCCCTTCACCCATGTTATCATGTATAGAAGTCGCCCTTTCCCCATGTTATCATGTATAGAAGTCGCCCTTTTCCCCATGTAATCATGTAGAGAATTCGCCCTTCACCCATGTTATCATGTATAGAAGTCGCCCTTCCCCCAAGTTATCATGTATAGAAGTCGCCCTTCCCCCAAGTCATCATGTATAGAAGTCGCCCTTTCCCCCATGTTATCATGTATAGAAGTCGCCATTCCCCCATGTTATCATGTATAGAAGACGCCCTTTCCCCAATGTTATCATGTATAGAAGTCGCCCTAACCCCTTGTTATCATGTATAGAAGTCGCCCTTCCCCCATGTTATCATGTATAGAAGTCGCCCTTCCCCCATGTTATCATGTCTAGAAGTCGCCCTTCCCCCATGTTTTCATGTATAGAAGTCGCCATTCCCTCAAGTCATCATGTATAGAAGTCGCCCTTCCCCCAAGTCATCATGTATAGAAGTCGCCCTTCACCCATGTTATCATGTATAGAAGACGCCCTTCACCCCTGTTATCATGTATAGAAGTCGCCCTACCCCCATGTTACCATGTATAGAAGTCGCCCTTTCCCCAAGTTATCATGTATAGAAGTCGCCCTTCCCCCAAGTTATCATGTATAGAAGTCGCCCTTCCCACAAGTTATCATGTATAGAAGTCGCCCTACCCCCATGTTATCATGTATAGAAGTCGCCCTACCCCCAAGTTATCATGTATAGAAGTCGCCCTTTTCCCCATGTTATCATGTATAGAAGTCGCCATTCCCCCATTTTATCATGTATAGAAGTCGCCATTCCCCCATGTTATCATATATAGAAGTCGCCCTTTTCCCCATGTTATCATGTATAGAAGTCGCCCTTCACCCATGTTATCATGTATAGAAGTCGCCCTTTCCCCATGTTATCATGTATAGAAGTCGCCCTTTTCCCCATGTAATCATGTAGAGAATTCGCCCTTCACCCATGTTATCATGTATAGAAGTCGCCCTTCCCCCAAGTTATCATGTATAGAAGTCGCCCTTCCCCCAAGTCATCATGTATAGAAGTCGCCCTTTCCCCCATGTTATCATGTATAGAAGTCGCCATTCCCCCATGTTATCATGTATAGAGGACGCCCTTTCCCCAATGTTATCATGTATAGAAGTCGCCCTAACCCCTTGTTATCATGTATAGAAGTCGCCCTTCCCCCATGTTATCATGTATAGAAGTCGCCCTTCCCCCATGTTATCATGTCTAGAAGTCGCCCTTCCCCCATGTTTTCATGTATAGAAGTCGCCATTCCCTCAAGTCATCATGTATAGAAGTCGCCCTTCCCCCCAAGTCATCATGTATAGAAGTCGCCCTTCACCCATGTTATCATGTATAGAAGACGCCCTTCACCCCTGTTATCATGTATAGAAGTCGCCCTACCCCCATGTTACCATGTATAGAAGTCGCCCTTTCCCCAAGTTATCATGTATAGAAGTCGCCCTTCCCCCAAGTTATCATGTATAGAAGTCGCCCTTCCCACAAGTTATCATGTATAGAAGTCGCCCTACCCCCATGTTATCATGTATAGAAGTCGCCCTACCCCCAAGTTATCATGTATAGAAGTCGCCCTTTCCCCCATGTTATCATGTATAGAAGTCGCCCTTCACCCATATTATCATGTATAGAAGACGCCCTTTTTCCAATATAATATTTCAAATATATTATTATGTTTATTTGCAACTCAGCCCATTATTATTTCTATTATTATTTTTATCATTATTATTAAAGGGAGCCGCTGTGGTGCAGTGGCTAGTCGCTCTATTGCGGATCAGAAGGTCGTGGGTTGAGGTCCTGACCGAGCCCTCCTAGTTTTCAAACATGATCAAGGCTCTTAGGCCGACTCAGCCTCAAATAGGTATCAGATAAAGTTCTGGGAAATAAAGGCGGGTTGTTGAACTGGGTCTTTTACTATGCTTATTATCATTATTATTAGTATTATTATTGTATTATTATTATTCAAGTACTTAACATGGCTTTTGCTTTTTTGAACGACACCCCCCTCCTCCCCCCCCCTTTTTTTTGTTTTCCCCTACACCTCCCTACCTCCCTCTGGACTATGTGAAACGGGACAGAGCTTCCTATCGCCCTCCCTTATGTTTTATATGTGTCAGCGCCTCTAATCTGAAGTGTAAATCAATCACAGATGTAACGTAGACGTTAACAAGACAAGGCGAGCAGTACAGCTCAGGTGCGCAAGACAACACGCATTCCAATATCACATAAAGAGCATACACCCGCATAACTTCAGTCTATAAGTTGTCGGGTGTAATCTATTTCCGTACACCTTCATTCATAAAATGGTTTCCCTTGTTGTTGGGAGGTACAAATAGGAGCATGCCGGGATAGCGTCTCTGGCAAAATGAGAGGATATGCATGTGGCATTTAATGTTATTGAATATAGCACTGGAATTCATCGTTTTGCTATATTTAGCCCACGGCTTCGGGGGAAAGCACAATTAAATCTATTTTTGAAAGACATTCTTACAAGAATAGCACAGATACATACTAGGACACATATCTAGCCATATTTACATACACGATATATGTATGTATGTGTGTATGTTTGTATGTATGTATGAGAAGTGCAGAAACTTAGGAAGGTTTTCAAGTTCATCGGCCTTGCACTATGTAAGTTTCAATTCCTGTAGCGCCATTCCTAGGAGTATTTTGTAACTTAGTAACATTAGAATTTATTTGTTTTAGCCATGGTTCTACCTTTGTTATTTATTTTCCCTTTCTAAATCCTGTTCCTTGTACTGGTTATGTCACTGTCCTATTTTGAGTCGGCCATCGGATTATGTAACTTTCTAATCTCACAAAGTGGATAGCAAACTCGGGCAACACAGGCTGGCAAAAGTCGAATGTCTCGGCGAAATGTCTTGAGATTCGAACCTGGTTACTCTAAATTAGAGCCCGCTGATGTATACGAGAAGAGTGACATTATAGAAGAGTGACATTATAGAACATCGTGCCAACTGGAAAGATCCGTGGAAAGATGAGTAGATTCAGACTAAGAGAGATGATGCTGGATGGGTTGAAACGATGGCATGGAGGCATATCATCAAGAGAGCTGTTCCGGGCAACCAGAATCGTGATCTGTGGAAATGCATGAGCGCCTACGCCAGTTGACAAGGCACATGATAATGATGATGATGATGATGTACACAAATATAGGATTTGCTAGCACGATACAGGAAGCCGCCGTGGTATAGTGGCTAGACGGTCCCCTGTGGATCTTAAGGTCCTGGGTTCAAACCCGCATGGAGCTGTATTTTTTTAAATACATGTCTTTGGCTCCTAGTTCGTCCCAGCCTTAAATGGGTACCAGATAAATACCTGGGAAGTAAAGACAGACGGCATGATGTTGACCAAATAACCACCGAGTGCTGATTGGTCTATACAATAATTGGTCTTTCACTACGTCCCAGCACACCTAAAGACTTGGGAAAAGATCCTTTACTTCTCTTCGGTTTTACTGGGAACATTCTTCGTGGTTGGAGTACATCTGGCTGAGAGGCAAGGAGCCAACAGTATGTACACAAATACGCCAGATTTGTAAAACGAATGTGCACTCAACTGCTAGGTTCCAGAACAAGACTAAAGTCCGAAGACCATCAGAACATTCAACCGGTGAACGAAAAAAAAATGCGGCCTAATTCCGATCATATTTCCAATGGGTTTTTTTCTCCACCAACTTTTTTTCCGTCTCGCGAGAATACAGATTGTTTTAGCTTCCGTGAAGTACAACAAATTATTTTATTCACCTTTATCTACAGAGACGCAAGTCGTTAAGAAGCATGTCGTAAAAGGCGACTAGTGAGACGTTTGCTGTACTCGTATGTCTGGAGCCGAAAGATAGCAAAGTCTAACAATAAACAAGAACACAGCGTGCCAACACAGGGGCTGCTTAGTCCTCGTGCACGTTTTAGCTCCACAACATAGTTTTTATTATATCTAGTGGGGCCCTAAAAGATCTTATCACCACCCTACCCCCCCCCCCTTTCCCCTGCGCCTTTCGGGCTCCCTTAATGGGTCTTAATCCATTTAAAAACATGCCTTCAGATCGTTGAAACACACAGAACCTCCCCATCACTGCCAACACGGATAAATGACGTCAGAATCCCCATGACTTGTTCTGGTCTCCAGATTTTTGCAATGACAAATGACTCAAGTGCAGTGGACAACATCGGGCCAGGCAGACATTTACGCCAGTTTTTACAAATTAAATTCCAAAACAAAAGTTAACGTGGAAAACAAAATTACCCACTCACACACACAAAAATGGGTCTCTGGATTGCTTTGTGACGTGTGCCCGTCGGCAGTGGCTGTTTGAACCAATAAAAGCCATGGCGTTTCCGTGTACGAGCTAGTTCTGTCGTCTACTTTGGTGCGCAAGACTTTTCCTGCTGTTAAATACTGTATGATATGTTTTTGTTATTTGGAAATTGTTACTCGTATTAGAATTTCTTAATATCACGATTGCTGCTGCTGTTACTACTACTACTACTACTACTACTACTACTACTACTACTACTACTACTACTACTACTACTACTACTACTACTACTACTACTACTACTACTTCTACTACTACTACTACTACTACTTCTACTTCTACTACTGCTTCTTCTTCTACGACTACTGATAATGCTGCTGCTGTTGGTACTGCTCTGCTGCTACTACCACTACTACTGCTGTTCTGCTACTTCTACTTCTGTTATTACTACTACTACTACATAAACTTGCTACTACTGTAGTTTTAACTAATAATATCTATACTACTACTGCCAATACTAATAATACAATTACTGCAAAAATTGCCGTAACTACATATATTACCGTTTCTTGTACTAATACTACTACTGCTATTGCTGCAGCCGCTGCTGCTGCTACCACCACCACTACTACTATTGCTGCTGCGTTTGTTGTTGTTTCTGCTACTGTTGCTGCGACTATATTGCTACTACTATTACTGTTGCTGCTGCTGTTGCTGCTGCTGCTACTACTACTATTACTACTACTACTACTACTACTACTACTACTACTACTACTACTACTACTACTACTACTACTACTACTACTACTACTACTACTACTACTACTACTACTACTACTACTACTACTACTACTACTACTACTACTACTACTACTACTACTACTACTACTACTACTACTACTACTACTACTACTACTACTACTACTACTACTACTACTACTACTACTACTACTAATGCAACAATCACCACAACAAAACCAGCACCACTAAAACTATTTCATTACCGCTCTTATTTTATGTCTTTGGTCTCTCATTTTCGTGTTTGAAAAACAAAAACATATGAAAACCAATGATCACTATATGTGCACATCTACATGGGGAAATGGGAGGAGTAACTTTCACTGTACATATAATTTTGTCAACGTCTACTATTTCAAGAATATGCTGTGTAGCCTTCAATTGTTACAAAACATTATTGGTGGTCGTGGTAGTAGTAGTAGTAGTAGTAGTAGTAGTAGTAGTAGTAGTAGTAGTAGTAGTGTAGTAGTAGTAGTAGTAGTAGTAGTAGTAGTAGTAGTAGTAGTAGTCGTAGTAGTTGTAGTAGTAGTAGTAGTAGTAGTAGTAGTAGTAGTAGTAGTAGCAGCAGCAGCAGCAGCAGCAGCAGCGGCGGCAGCAACAGTAGTAGTAACAGTGGTGGTGCTAGTAGTAGCAATAAAGGGTCTTCGCTGCAAAGTGGTCAAGCCATTTGCTTCGCGCTCCGAAGTTCGTGGGTCCGTTTCGCATCTGCGTCGTTCGGTTGCCGGGTGCAGCTTTCATGGAGATAACTGGAGAAGGTCGCTGAAGCGACAGAATTCCTGCTTTGTGCAACGTTGTCGGCAGGAGGCTAGCCGTTCATCGGAAAAAGCCTGAGCCACGTGGCATAACAAATAGTGCAATAAAATCGATTCTCTCGCCTCTAGTTTAAATGAAATCGATACTCTCGGCTTAAGTTCTAATCAAATCGATACTCTCGCCTTCAGTTTTAATGAAATCGATACCCTCGGCTTTATTTCTAATCAAATCGATACTCTCGCCTTAGTTTTAATGAAATCGTTACCCTCGGCTTTAGTTCTAATCAAATCTATACTCTCGCCTTTAGTTTTAATGAAATCGATATCGATAAACATGGTTTTGGCTTCCGGGTCGACCTAGCCTCAAATTGGTAGCAGGAAAAGTCCTAGGAAGTCAAGGCGTGATGACCACATCACACATGGACAAAATTTAAACAAAGTTTAGATGAGTTTAGTCTCACATACCCGATGAGACACGTACCTGTAAACGGACCTTTACTTGACTATTACAAAATAGTTTAAGTAATAATTAATAATTTTTCTAATTTTAATTTCAGACTTCATGATTGCTGAAATACAAGGATTTTGACCAGAGGCAGAAGTTTTTGACCAATTTGCTGATGTCATCCATATTGTTTTGACGGCACAGTGGAACCAGTTATAATCCTGAAACATTGAATTTAAATTAAAAACAAAAATAGTCAACAAAGATTATTATATGTGTCTGCTGTATAAGTTTAAATAATATATAGCAGTAAACCGTATCCGTATTAAGATTAGAAGGCATATTTTCAAAACCTACTGTGATTTTCTTAAAAGATATTTTTAAGTTTCTGGTCTATTGAGTTGTTGAACATCTATATTTATTTCTTATCGGACTTGCCAGTTTGAATTTTCAGCCAAAGGAAGACATTATTCTCTTTAGCGATTATTCTTGTTATCGAAAGTTTGCGCGAAATAATAAGAACATTGGCCAATATTAACATTTAAACGATCGTTACAAACAGAGGGTGAGAAACATAAATTGCAAGTGATAAATTCCTGACATCTCCTTTATTTCTGTCCGAGCGTTACTTTGGCAGCGACAATGACGACATCTGTAAATCTGTGCTTGTTCACTCTCTTCCTGGCATATCTGAAGTCTTCTGCAGGTGAGTAAAATTTGTTTTCAATTTTGTAGTTTCAATTAACGCTTAAATTCAACAACAACAACAAAAACAAAATCATTACATATAACCTTGTCATGTTCTTAAATGTTAAATGGAGGCTGGGGTGTTGAGAAATAATAAGTGATGCTTTCCTGATATCTCCCCCCATGATGACGTCACAGGAAAGTGAATATTTTTGAGGCTGGTAAGAGCGAGTCTCCCAGCTTTCTGGTGCCTTTAACCACCCCAAAACATCTAGAACTGAGCCTAACCCCTGTCACATATCACTCCTGTCGCGTGCCTAATGTAAGGATTTCTCCTTCAGAACCAGCAGCACTCAGAGATAATTTTGTTGAGTCGTTTGGCTCGTATTGGTCTAAGGGATTCCCCGTGGCCAATATACGATCAACTTATCTCTGGAGTAGGGCAACTCAAGTATTGGCACTACAAAATATATCAGTATATAAATACAATATTTCTAGGCACACTTGGCTGGACACCCCCACTACTTACTAAAGAAAGCCCCCAGGTTATGATAGTTCATTATCATAACCATGTTAACACATATAATGAAGATACATACACATACAACTGCTAAACACTTAAGAAGGTGACATAGAGAAACCTAAGTCAGCCATGAAAATGAATGCATGTATTTAGTATACTATCTGTACAAAAACAATTGAAGTGAATTCCAGCTATCAGTGAAAGAATCTCAGCAATAATGTCTAGATTCTAAGGAAGCTATGCAGACAGCCGGTCCTGGAGGTGACTATATGTCATCATTGGACACAGGAAGCTGTGAGGAGCACAACATCATGCGAAGCATTAGACTTATCTTCTCTTATCTCTGTCTATGATGCCTCCCTCAGCTCCGGATGATTTGACTGTCTTTGACTCTGGGAATTCTGCTCCACTGGATCAAGTAGCAAGAGTACTTCACTGTACAGCAACTGTACTGGTATCTAGCATGTCTATATCACCAGTAAGGACACACAATGTCTTAGAGCCACATTACTCTGGCACTGGTAGCTGTTTGAGGCACAATCTCCCCAATTTTTGGAGATGTCAGGAACCTTCACAGGTGTTAGCTGGTGGGTAACAAGTTGGTTCTGGTGGTTGGATTGGTGGGTGGATGTTGTTGAGACTGTGAATCTTCTGCCAGCTCTTCAGAAAATACATCCCACATATGTAAAAACTGAAACATTTCCAGATTGCCTTGAAAATTGACAGTATACAGGCACAGATTAACACATCTGGAGGCTTGAGAAGCTGGCAAAATCGGTTTCCAAGAAACCTCAATTAACTCCCTAAATATATCCCCAAGAGATATACATTTAAAAGTGGAGTTTAGTTAAAGTAACCAGAAAAGGCAGACATAATAATGTTGTCCAATACAGGCCCATATATATAGATATAAGGGACTATATATTTCTGGGCGAGTCCAAGTTTGAATTTTGTGCAGATTACAGGTAAGACAGGTTATCAGCCTTACAAACCGATGTGTAATGACTATCATTTCACGACAACCCCAACCCATCTACGTCCTTAGAGAGAGTGCAGCCTAAGTCCTATGACTGCTGCAGCCTAGGTCCTACGACTGCATGCAGCCTATCTATCACCCCCCTAAAATATTCGACTGTCTCTTTTGGGGAAAGATATTGGGATATAAATAAATAGGGTGATATCCAACCTCGCTATAGCAGGCGGTGGCACAATGGTTTTGCTCCCTTCGTTCGTTCGGATTAAATTAGCCACTTTGAGCCTGTGACTTGGGTAGATAAATAATTGTAGAACCGCTTGTGTCGTCCTGCCAGAGAAACAAAGAAGATAACAATATTCTGTGCACATCATGAAAGGAAACTGATACAGAACGGCTAAACCGGCACCGATTCATTCGCTCGTTTGATTTGATTTAGCGACGTTCAACCTCTGACTGGAGAGCTAGCCTCACCCTAATCAACATCGGTTATAATTATGGTAACAAATTGTGTTGCTATTTTATTGGGTGATGTTTTATTGCTAGAATCTTATGTCTGCCATGTCCATCTGGCTTGCCAGGTCGTGTCCGTCTTATTGCCCCAGGCTTGTCCGCAGATCCCAAAATCGTGAGTTCGGATGCGATAGAGTGAGTGACCTTCAACCCCACTACGACCGCACAATAAGGGATCAACAGACGGTGACACAAAGTGCCACCATTCGCATGAGAATCACCCAGGCAGGAATCCCAGAAACCCCGTTTAATCGTTACGTTATATTAGAGCCCTCGACAACAGCCAGGGTGAGGCTTTAAAATAACAAACAACTCTGTCTCATAGTGGGACGAACTTCTGAACTGATTTAGTGGAGGCGGGTTTTAATATATGTCCTATGCGGTCTATTCAGTCTTAATAATAATGATGATAATAATAATAATAATAATAATAATATTAATAACAACAAAATAATTATAACAACAATAACGACATTGTGTGGCCGTTGTATGTCATTTACCAGTCTTCCAGTCCGTTATATTTTAGGGAATCCTTTGGATATCATGGATGGTATCTAGTCCAACGCCTTTGATTTCTTTCAACAAATTTCGCTTTATGGTTTCTCTTGGATGTCCTTGACCAATCTGGGCTGGCCATACCTACAACAGTGTAGGGAGGCGAAACAGCCATCAAGGACGACTTACCTTATACAGAGGCGCAAAGGAGACACAAGCCACCCAAGAGCAGTCCATTCTGGATAAAGCACAACTTCAGTGCCAGATTGTCAAGCTGTAAGGTGAGATACAAACCCTCCGAGAAGACAAAGAAGAAGCAAAGGACATACAGCATGTACAGATACGATAGGACATGGCAGAGGTTAGAGAAATCCTGAAGACAACGCTAGAAGTTCAAAGTCAAATGGCGAGATAGGTAACTTCAATGGAAGACTTTAAAATCAAGAAAAGTGGCTCTATTCATTGACATAATAGGGAAAAACTAACGATGGTCTCCCCAAACAAAGAAGTTCACGTTTCATTCACAAAAATTTGTTGGACTGGTCTACTTTCCTGCAGGTTACGGGTGTGCCGCTCTGTTTTTTTTTGCTTTCTGGGTTGTCTTGAATTTACGTTTTTATTTCGAGAAACATAATTCCTGTGACATAGGTTGCAGCACTCTCTATGGGGATTGAGTTAGACCCAGTTTGAAAATTATTATTTTTCTTGGAGTGTTAAAAGCGCTGGCGTGCTGAAATATACAACACGAAATATCAATGGCGATGCGGAACGCCACCATAACCTTATGCCAAGGACACGTTGCTCAAGGTCTACGAATCAGAAGTGAGCTAGTGTATATAACGGGGTCCGTGTGGAGACCAACGTTAGTTTTACCACACAAACAACCAATGAGACTAACGAAAAACATGCAACTTCGTGGATATTAAATCTCCCAAACCGGAAAAAAAACATACAACTTCGTGGATATGAAACCTCCCAAACCGGACAGGAAAAAGCGAAAAGAAACTCAACTGAAAAGTCACAGCCAAGACCAGATGAGACAGGCAGAGCAGTTGTATCAGATTATTTCAAGCGGTGATAATCGGATGGAAGTACAGAAGAATACACCTGGTCCAGAAGAGAACATCGCAAGCAAGCAACATAATGACGGCCTGGAACATCTCTCAAAGATCTCGTTACCAGCCAAACAACGGATGATCAACAGCATTTTCATCCCTACGTTATGTTATCAGTGCCAAACGTGGACAATGAACAAATCACATATGCAAAAAATAACTACGTGTGAAATGCGATGTCTCCGAAGAGTCACCAACAATACACGAAGAGACAGAGTCACAAACGTCAGCATTAGAGACAAAGTTGGAACAAGAGCATTCATGGAACATATTAAAAGACAGATAATGAAGTGGTTTGGCCATTTAGTAAGAATGCAACCGGATCAGATTGCCTATAAGGCTTTTTACAGTAGAACATCGGGAAGAAAGACCAGAGCAAGACCTAGGAAAAAATGGATAAATGGAGTAGCTGAATACGGCCAGAAGATCCAGAAAACTGTCACTCAAATCACGCGAGAGGCACAAAACAAATATTTTAAACCACGACACTGGGCTGCAACCCGGTAAAAGTGAAGAAGACAATAGATAGAAACATCTCTTGTGGCGATATGGACAAAGACATCACACCGACAACGCTAACGAAGCCTAATCAAGATCGCGATACCAACTGAGGACCTAATTGTGGAACAACAGCGATTACAACTACTAAACAACACAAACATCCGGCACAGCAATAGCACCATAAACAAACAGTTCAGGAAACAGCCCACGGCAGAGGCTATAAGAAGACGAAAACACTGTTAACTGGGTGATGGTGACTGGCTTTGTTTTTGATTTTACTTCAGCTTTTGCTGCATAAATGTTCGCGCGCATTTATATTTTGTGTGTCAAACAAGATGCATTTATTCGTATTATCTAGGTTTTGTCCGTCTGTCTGATATCATTTGTCTTCTTATTGTCAGACTGCTAGGACGTCGTACATCAATGAATGGCATAGACAATCGATAAGGAGCCTAAAAAAACATCTAGGCTGATTAATTGTGCCAGAGATTTAGCTGCAGAGATGTTTACCCTGTATAGATGGATGCATAGGACCTCTCAAGGGCGACAGAAAAACAAAAGAAAGCCCCCGCTGTGGGCAGTCTACTGATCTGTTTGTTCATCTAATTGACCAGAATATTTCAGCTTCTGAGACAAGATGCTGTTTATTAGCCAATCTTCCTTGACGTTCAGATCATTTTAAAATGTCTGTATTTATCATCTTCTTTGTCAAAGATATTTTGAGAATCTTTCTAAAGCATTTCATAGGCAGATTCTCAGAATATCATAGAAGATGGGCACAATATATTAGTGTTTCCTTGAATAAGACAGTACATGAGGCGGGAGAGCTGGCGAGAGACTGAGCTTCTTTCAGGTAGACAGTAATGAGAGCGACGTTATACAAAGAACTTGATGATAGATGGTCTTGAACTAAGGGGGACGGATCACGCAATTCCATTCAGTTGACAATATATAACAAAAACAGCTATAACATCCATTTAAACTCTCATAGCTATCGTGGCTCAGATGTTAGGAAACGCGTTTCACAATATCCCAGCCCTCAAAGCACTGGGCTCGATTTTAACGCCAGGGTTTATTTAGACAAGAAAACAAACAAATGGCCCTTGTCGTGTTCAAGCTGCCGTGCTACTGGTTCCCAGCCTTCAAGCGTGTTTGGCATATTCTATAGACTACCGAGATTTGCATGCACAACCGTTTTACAGATCTGGTTTATTTGTACGAGAGTGTTGGTTCCTCGTCTGTCCAACTACGAAGGAAATTCTGTTAGTCACCTAATACGACATGCTTGTTGGGGAGGCAGTGTGTCTATTCCACCCCCCCCCCCCCAAAAAAAAAATCACCCTCCTTTTTTTCCATTACACCCCCCCCCCCCCCCCCCCCCACCACACCACCACCACCACATGGGGCCATGCAACCCACAAGTGGAATTTAAAAAAAAAATCTGATTTTAAATGTAAGGGGTCGCAGGTCACTTTTTTTTTTAATGATGTCGCGACTGGAACAAGTTGGGAATGGCTGCACTAGTCGGAAATTAGAAACGTAATTCTATTGGAACTGCGCACAGAATACAGCGATAAACACTTGCACTGTTTAGGAAAACACCGGAACTTTTCTACGCACGTCATTTGGTCAAGGGCAGTAAACAATCTACCCCGGTTATTATTTCGGCCACACATAATGAGGCGAGACAGAATCCGGTTAGAGAATATCGAGCTAAGATAGTGTCTTGGCATCATCATCATCATCATCACCATCGTATTTTTGTTGTTGTTGTTGTTGTTGTTCATCTTCTTCTGCTTTCTTTCAGAAGATATAAATGCGTAGTGCACGTTTAAAACATGGCTGCAATATCTGCGGCTTTTGACCTCTAAAGTACAACTTTAAACATTTATGTTTCTTGACATCCCAAATGCAAATTCATATTAAAAGAAAATTGCATTTGTAAAAAAAAAAAAAAAATTTTGAGGCCCCCGTTGATTGTGAGGCCCCAAGTTGTAACTTATTTAGCTTATACCTAAATCCAGCACTGAATATCTTTAAACCACCGACACTGACATTTTAGCGCAACTCATTCATAGAATGTGCAGAACTGATGGATTAAAAAAAAAAAAATAGAAAAACAAAGCGGAGTGAAGTGAATGGGTGACGTTCAACTACCGTAGGACCGCACAACGCGCGACAAACACCCGGTGACACAAGGTGCCTACGTTCGACGAGAATCTCCTAGGTGCAAGTCCCAGAAACCCCGTTCAACCATTAGGTTATATTAGGGCCCCGACGACAGCTGGGGTGGGGCTTTAAAATACGCCCCTCTCCCACCCACTCTCCCACCCCCCCCCCCCCCCCCCCAAAGCGTCCTTCATTAGAGATGAGTTGTAAGGTACTGTACTCTGGCCACATCAAATTATAGAACAATCTGTTGAAAACCACAATGCAGAAATGTTTGCGACAAGAATACTAGTTGGCGAAGGAGCTCGTAGTCTCGAGACATGGTGTCTGCCTCGAGTGCTAGAGGTTCCGGGTTCAATCCCTGGTAAGGGCTGGGATTTCTTCACGTGGACTTGGATTCAAGTAATTCCCCCTGGTCTCTGGGTAGTGAGATCGGACGCCCGTGTGCATTGTTGTGCAAGTAAAAAATCTCTTGGTAATTGGAAATCGAAAAGTGAAGCTTAACGGCGCTGCCCTGTCAAAATTTGGAGTTAAAAATCTACCCAAAGTATTTCAGGACCCTCGCCAGTGCTACAGAGCCTGTGCACTGTGCTGAGCTTCATCAGACTCAGACGAGTTAGAAAAAAGAACGAAACACTTATAGGTTACTACCCGTGTGCCGTGATGTTGTTCCGTTGTCCAAACTTAAAACCTCAGTACTATTGGCGTTAGGTTAGATTCGTATCCTTTACAGGACGTTGCAGAACCAATCCCAGTAGCCCCTGGCGGTTGTGTGGTTTCACTAGGCAAATTTACGTCCAGTAGTTTGCCATTGCCTTCTAGACGGTCGGCCACCTGATACCACTGTCAAAACCAACGCAAGGCGCATGGCCCGCAGCTGGGATCAACCCGGCATCCAGGCATTACGAAGCTTTAGCATCGACTTAGCCACAGAGCCGACTAATTCGTTGCGTATCCCTTACAGGACGTTGCAGAGCCAACCCCAGCACTTTCTGGCTGTTGTGGTTTTTCTAGGCAAATTTACGTCCAGTAGTTTGCCATTGCCCCTGGACGGTCGGCTCTCGGTACCACGATTGAAACCATCGCAAGACAAACCGTCTGCAGCAGGGATCGAACCCGGCACCCCGATATTACGAAGCGCGTTCGCAACGCCTAAGAGATGGTGTTAACGGTATCAAAATAGCGGACAGGATTTGTCTAGGAAGAGTCTGGAATATAAGTCTTCCTGCAAAGAATTCTGAGCCATAAACTACTTAGGATATATTAAAGCAAATATTCGGTGCGACAAGAAGAGATACAATCAAGAATAAAGAAATTAGAAGAAAACTAAGACTGAGACCAGCCATCAGTTTATTGAAGAACAACAAATGAAATGGTTTGGTCACTTGACAAGAATGCCCTGCTACCATCTGCCAAAGAGAGCCACGCTGAAGAAATATAATAAACACAGAGCAAGGCGAAGACCACGCAAGATATGGAGCGACGTTACCAGGAGCAACAAAGCAGAAATAAACACCAGCTTGTACGATTGCATTGGAAAAAGCGCACAAACGATCCTTACATCTGCCCCCAACATCTCGCTGAGGTAACTGGTGGAAGAAGAAGAAGAAGTAGAATAAGCAGAAGAAGAAGAAGAAGAAGAAGAAGAAGAAGAAGAAGAAGAAGAAGAAGAAGAAGAAGAAGAAGAAGAAGAAGAAGAAGAAGAAGAAGAAGAAGAAGAAGAAGAAGAAGAAGAAGAAGAAGAAGAAGAAGAAGAAGAAGAAGAAGAAGAAATATTCCTCTAGCAACAGCATTGGATGACGATTGGAATAACAAATAATGAAACAGTCGCTAGCGTGCCAGCGAGGTCACTCATATTCCGAAAAGCCACCACAGCTGCGATCGATCATCCGATCAGTTTGTCCGCTCTAGGCTGCTATCTTAAGGTTCACCATAACATCTTGAGATTAAACTCTTTAAGTTTGGACGGCAGGCCATTAAGGTAGATTCCACAACGCCGTTCAACCTCAAAACGAAGTTAAAAATAGGAGCACCCGTAACGGCTGCAGCAGCAGCCAGGTGTAACTTGGGAGTCCTCTGCTGGTAAGGACGACCACCAGTGTTGCCACTTTTCTTTGACAAAAAAGATCCAAAACGGGGTTAAAAAATATCTAAAAAGATCTAAATTTGCGTGGAAAATATTAAAAAAAAATATCCAAATGAAAAGAGTCACAAATTACAAAACTATTGAAATGACTTACCCTATGGACACATGTCCTCATCTTCACTGATGTCTGCTTCACAAGATCCACAGGATAAACTTAGCTTGGATGATGAAGTTGAAGCTTCAGATCCCAAATTACTCTGGTATGCTTTAGCTGTTCCTATTTCTTTTAATACACAATCAGGAAGCTGATAAGTGGAACAGCATTTTCCTACTCTCATCAGGCCAAACTTTATTGTCAAGATAGCATTTAAGAGGTCTAATTTAATCCTGTTTCTTAGGTTAGATTTGATGTAATTCATAGCACTGAAAACTCTTTCTACGTCAGCATTTGAGTGGGGTAGTATCATGGCAGACATGGCACATTCAAAGAGTTTACAGAATGGACTGTTTGATGAGGCATCTTTAAATTGTCTCACTTCACTCCAAAACGCTTCAGTTTCTGTTTTGTTTGTCCATTCAACTAAGTTTATTTTGGTTAACTGATATTCTGCTTCCGCGACACTATTGTCAGTAGCCCCTAAAAATGTCATAACTTTACAATATTTAGGTATGTCCTTTACTGGCTGAAGTATGTTGCTCACAGAAAAGAGTAAAATATGTTTCAATACATCTAGATTTTCAGGAAGTCTCTGCATTAGTTGCTTGAACAATGAGATAAGGAAATCTTGACAGCGTTTTCTTAAGTTGTTCTCTTCATTCTCTGTTAACAGTCCTTTTGTTTTTAAATCATCAATTTTTGATTCAATTTGATATCCAAGGTATGGCTTAGGAGCTAAATAGCTCTCTATAGTGCAAGTGAGCAAATCAACTTTTGAAGTTGGCAACACCAGTCTTTTACCAACTGAGTAAAATAGCAAAGTGAGATCGTCAAGTAATTTAACTTTATCAACATGTTTGGATTCGAACAGTTTATTAACTTTTTGCACTTCCATTAGAATAGGTTGTAAAAAGAGAAGGAATGCCAAATTTTTTTCATCACTGTACGTTTCATATAGTATCTCAGCTGTGTAGCACTTTTCACTTTGTCTTATTATTTCAAAGTGTGTCTTTAACTCCAACCATTGGTTCAGAATTCTTTCAACAGCTGGTTGTATTGATAACCACCTGGTTTTGCAATCTGACAGAATTTTCAGTGGTGTGGAACCATTATTTAAGGCTGAATACAATGCATTGTATTGCTGTTGTCTGACAAATGATTTTGAAAACCAGTTATGTGTTTCAGCAATAAGGTATTCCAAATTCCTTGGTAAACATTCAGATGAAGCATGTGATAATGCTAGCTGCAATGAATAACACATACATTTTATAAGTATTAACGATGGGATAGCTTCCTTCAACTTGGCATAAACGCCATTGTTTATGCCAACCATCACTGAGACATTTTCGGTACCAATTGCAACAAAATTTGTCAAGTCTAACTGTTTGCTGATTAAAAGGTTCTTCAGTTCTTGAACTATACTTTCTGCATCACACTTTTCCAATTGAACTAGTCCAAGATATGTAGAAACTACTTTGTCTGTATTGTTGCTGTAATATATAATACACACACCAAGCACTTTCAGTACCGAAATATCATTTGATTCGTCTAATAATAAACTATATTATTTGTAGAAATATCACTGATCAAATCTTTTTCGAAGTGAGAAAATAAAGTATTCTTATAATATGTGTACACTTGCTGTGATGCATTTTCTCATCATCCATAACTTTACTGTCAGAAATTGTGTTTTTAAACAAATCAATCAAATGATCACAGTTTGAAATTGCACAATGGCAACTTAAAAACATTGCGACCGACCCTTCAACTTTTGATTATTCATTTATCAGTGTACTTCTGAAAACAAATGTCAGCGGTGTAATATCTTTGAATGGAACTGCAGTTTTATGCTTGTTAGTCTCTGCATGCTTCTTTAAGTCTTGTATTTTCGCTTTAATTTCACACTTGCAGTACTTACAACGAGCCTTGGTTATATAGCAGCGTATATCCCCAGGAACTGCCATCACCCAGTCTTTAATTTTGTCATCATGCAAATACTCTTTCCGAAATCTTTGCTCATACTTTACTTTTGGCATGTTGAAAGGTTTTTTCCAAGTGAAAACCACACAAGAAGGTGAGCAATTATTTTTTTTTAAATCACATGAAAAAGAAACACAAAGTCAGCATCACAGCTATACTTCATAACACAGTGAGGATACGGTTGAAACAAAGTTAGTATGATTTACGCGCGATTTCGATTAATAAGCACCGGGGTTGTCAGATATTTGAGTGTTGACCTTAGTGAGATTTCAAAGTTTAAGTAATGGCAGTTGCCACAATGTACGTGCCAGACCAAAACAAAAATATTTTATAAATATTTTACTCAATAATTATTAAAATGACACTAAAAGAAAAAAAATCTATAAAATATCTAACTCCATATGAAAAGAATCTAGAAAAATATTTAGTATCTAAACGTCAAAAACAGGATCTAAACGCAATGAAAAAGATCTAAATTTGGATACAAAAGATCCAAAGTGGCAACACTGACGACCACGGCTGCGGGGAATGACACATTTACATCTTTAAAAATGGCGCCATTTTCTGGTCAAGGGCGAACACACGAACCTGAAATATAAACTGTAAACAGTCCATGACATTGCTCATTATCTCCCCCTGATCTTCTGCCAAGGTTGAAGACGGTCCAAGCTTCAAGGCCGTACAATGTACTTTAGGAAAATTCCAAAAAAGATTTCACGTTTTTCGTAAAGATGTCTGGAAATAAGATAAGTCAAATATACTCACATCTTATCTCATCTCGTCTTGTTTCTCCTATAGCTTACACTGTCGACATGAAGTGTTTACAAGGGGAGAGAACCCGCTTGTAGGTCTCGATTTGGGAGTCAGTAAGGACTCTTGTTATTCTCTCTGATTATTGTTCACATAGTTGAAAGAGCTTATCTTTTGTCTTCATATTTTTCCCGACTGCTTGTGTCGTTAAGGGTCGCAGACAGGAGCTAAAGGTAGTTTTGGGGGTCGCAGACAGGAGCTAAAGGTAGTTTTAGGGGTCGCAGACAGGAGCTAAAGGTAGTTTTGGGGGTCGCAGACAGGAGCTAAAGGTAGTTTTGGGGGTCGCAGACAGGAGCTAAAGGTAGTTTTGGGGGTCGCAGACAGGAGCTAAAGGTAGTTTTGGGGGTCGCTAGCTGCGCAGCTTATGGTAATGTCTTATTAAGTCTCTGTAGTGTCGCTTTTAGTCCTTCTACCCATATCTTTCTTGGTCGATCTCTTTACTTTCATGAGTCGCGCTTTGAACGATGATCTCTGTTTTTCTCAAGGAGACCAAGCCATATTGGTTACATTTGTGTGCAATGAAGATTAGTCCTCTCCACTTTAACCGTGTTAGCGTCTTCTCTCATCTACCCAACGAGAACATGAACATTCAGACAACTCACACAAAGTAGTGATAACTTTTGCCATTACCGGCTCTCTTTATGTCGTCCATATTTTATTCACCCCGGCTTCTCATTCTCTTCCCTCTATGTTCTCTCTGTCACTCCTGCTTCTCTCTTTCTCTCGCTCTCTTTCTTTCTCTCGTGTGTGTGACAGAGGAGTGTTTGGAAGGATTAGATTGAAGACGGGACTGCGTGCCCACTTTGTGACCCTTAAAAAAAAAAAGTTTCTTTCATTCTTGTTCTCGTTCTCTCTCTCTCACCCTCTCTCTCCACCCCCACCCCCCCCCCCCACCCACCCCAGTCTATAAAGTCCGAGAAATATTTCCTTGCATCCAATGTACGATGGGCTTGGACGCCACGTCAATTTTGAAATACTCTCCTTATCATTGATTTGAACCTACCCCCATCATGCGTGTCGGCATGAGTACTAATCACTGCTCTTCTGCAACTCCCGTACATGCATGCATGTCTCATATATTAACTTTCATCTTTTGCATAACTGAAAATGACTTTCGTGCGAAACTATGATGTAAACTTTTAATTCTGAAATGTACTATTAGGTTTCTATTTGTGTCAAGTAAATATCCAGTTGGTTATCAACGCATGTTTTATCTCCCCAACTGCCTCAGCGGAAGATATCTACAGGTTTTATGTCTCTGCATTGGTCTTATCATCTCCCACGCAAACATGAGTCGTCATCATGCTTATCTTGGCCCTGAAAAAAAAAGGTAGATTATTTTTGCATACAAGTTAACAGTGGAACATGCAGTAGCCCCGTGTCATGTCGCTCGACTCTTGGTCAGAAGGTGTTTAGTTCAAATCCATATCCGGGCGGTTTTCATTTAGCAAATCATACAATAAGAAGGAAAGTGGTGCATGTTGTGGATAACTGAGAGATCCTTTGAAAGATTTGATTTGATTTGATTCAAGAACCGACATCACAGCACTCGGGGCATTCCCATAAGTGCTCCGTCCCCATCTTCAGCAGCCAGCGAAGAGTTCCGATACTAATGATGCCAGTAGCATTCTGATTAAACGTCCGTCTTGCCTTTCCTCTGAGCCTCGAGCATCTGCCAATCGTTATTCCCCGTTGCATCAATCTCACCAAACTGTGTTGATCCATCTGCTCCTCCGAACTATACACGCTCTCCCGCAAGGCACTAACTACGTCTGCCTTATCATGTATTAGTATTCCACCAAGTTATGCAGATTCAGCCAGTCTGTCCACCTGCTCAATTCCCAACACACCGGCGTACCCAGGTGAAAAAATCCAGACAATACTCCTTTGGCAGAAAGGCAAAGGAAGTCAGCGTGAGAAGATTCGTGACAACCTTCTGTCGTGGCGTGGAGGAATGTCAACACATGAAATGATACACACGGTTGCAAATCACACATTGTGGAGAGGCATGCTCGCCCACGCCGGTGGTCAAGGCACTTGACGAAAATAGTGAAATCATCTGTTCTCTTGGGTCGATCTAGCCTACAGAAGGAATTGGGAAATATCATAGGGAGTAAAGACGACCGACTATTTGTTGACTACATAATTCATCGCCGGTCGACTGGTCTATAAAACACGGGTTTACTACTATTTAACGGATGCACCTCTGGCGAAAGAATAATTGGTTACTAAATTTATTTTAACCTATGGGTACAGCGTCAAGATATCTGCTTGACTGACTAACTGCTGCCGCTCCTTTTGGTGATGAGCTACTTTATGATAAAGGGGAAGTAGTGAAGGTTCTCTGGAATTAAATGGAGAGGGCAATGGAACGGAGAATCCAAACTCCTAAACTCTAATTCAAAGGGCCGTGAGTAGAGTAGAGTAGAGTAGAGTAGAGTAGAGTAGAGTAGAGTAGAGTAGAGTAGAGTAGAGTAGAGTAGAGTAGAGTAGAGTAGAGTAGAGTAGAGTAGAGTAGAGTAGAGTAGAGTAGAGTAGAGTAGAGTAGAGTAGAGTAGAGTAGAGTAGAGTAGAGTAGAGTAGAGTAGAGTAGAGTAGAGTAGAGTAGAGTAGAGTAGAGTAGAGTAGAGTAGAGTAGAGTAGAGTAGAGTAGAGTAGAGTAGAGTAGAGTAGAGTAGAGTAGAGTAGTTATTCAACACAGAGAATAAGGCTGGCGTTTAATTAGATTGCAGCCAGTACTACTAGCATTTCAACCTTTTGTTGGCTACTGAAGAAGGGGACAGAGCGCCTGTGCGAGTGTCTCGAGGACAGTATGTCAGTTCTTGATTGATTAATTTATTCATTCATTCAAGACATTTGCTGCGGGACACGGAGATTCAACTGGTATGGCCGATGTACTAAGTTATTGATTCTTAGATCAGTAATTCCTGAATGGATTCTGGGACCCCCTTATGGTGGTGGGGTGGGGGTGTGGGATGGTGTAGAGCTGCTGCCCCCATATAAGCCAACAAGCAAGTCGCAAAAGGGCCCCACGCACACACACACAGAAGGAGGGGGTTTAGCTGAAATCGAATGTGTTGAACCAAAAGGTGCAGATGTCGCTGCCCAGCGTTAAAACACACCAAAACATGCCCACCGCTCTGTAAACCTCCTTCTCCTCCGCCTCCGTCTCCTCCTCCTTCTATTTCTCCTCCTCCTTCTATTTCTCCTCCTCCTTCTCCTCACCCACCTTCTCCTCCTCCTGCTCCTCCGCCGTCGTCGTCTTCTTCTTCTTCTTCTTCTTCTTCTTCTTCTTCTTCTTCTTCTTCTTCTTCTTCTTCTTCTTCTTCTTCTTCTTCTGTAAAGGGCAAACATAGAAAATAAAATCAGTAGTTAATAAACATATAACACTAATGCGACAAAATCGCAGCTAACAACCTTTCCGTATTTCCTTCACTTGTGGCACTAAATATCCCATAATTCGTCCAATTCATCGTTACACTACTTTTTTTTTTTTCCTTCGTTTAAAATGCCAGAGTATTTTTGTTACATTTTTGTGTGAATTTGTCAACAAATACGGGAGCAAACATTTATAACCCAGATAGGTTTAGTGACGCGTACTTAACCTTCGACCCCTCACCGACACAAGAATGACATGCGCAGTTACATCACACAGCAGTTGGTCCTTTCACCGTTTATCACTAATATCTCTGGAATTCTATGCGCATGAGTCTAGTACATTCCAGACAGGACAGTTCCTAGTAAGACGAACGTATAATCAAACCATATTGTAGGCTGCTGGTTCCTAAGAATCCGTCCGATGTTCCAGTATAACTGTACTAAAAGTAAAATCCGCTTTCAGGGATGCGCACCTCCTGCTTCTGCTTCCGCTTCTGCTTCCGCTGCTGTTGCTGCTGCTGGTTCTCCTTCTTCTTCTTCTTCTTCTTCTTCTTCTTCTTCTTCTTCTTCTTCTTCTTCTTCTTCTTCTTCTTCTTCTTCTTCTTCTTTTTCTTCTTCTTCTTCTTCTTCTTCTTCTTCTTCTTCTTCTCTTCTTCTTCTTCTTCTTCTTCTTCTTCTTCTTCTTCTTCTTCTTCTTCTTCTTCTTCTTCTTCTTCTTCTTCTTCTTCTTCTTCTTCGTCTTCTTTGGCATTTGGACCCCTTAAAGTCCACTGCTACAGATATCCACTGATTTCCACTCATCTTGTGATTGGTCCTTTTTTCTCCAGCTGGTGACCCTCAGGTATTTGCACGTCTGCCTGATCTGTATCGTTTTCTTGGTCTTCCTCGTGGTCTTCGACCTTTCAACTCCCTCGTGCGCACTTTGTTTTCCGTCACTGTTATCTACCATTCTCTCCATATACCCCAACCGTTTCAGTCTATTAGCCCACAAGATGCCAGTGATCCGTGGTAATTTAAATTTCGTTGTTGCTTCTCACTCTCCATTCCCCGCTGTCTGTGTCTTTGCTAGGTCCAAAGGATCATTTACAAACCGTTACAATTTTTTTTATAATAAGGCTTTATCTTTTTTAGTTATGGTCAAGAATTTACAGCCACATGAGACAAATGGTCTATCACCAATTTGTATTTTGTAATCGTCGAAAAGCTACAATATTAAAGAACAATTCTTATAGGGAAAAGAACTATAATATTCAAGATGGAAACATCCAAGAAAAGTGGCTCATTCACAATTGCGGAAATTGAACCACATCGGCCATATTTGAGGCAGGAGTTGATTCCTAAAAACTGTGAAACCTTGGAAAACATTATTTAGACAAGTAACGAAACTAACCAAAGCATATCATTCCAAATTAAGAAACGCAAGAAACAATTCCGCAATATGTGGTAAGCAATGCTTAATGATATTTTAACAAATTCCTAACAACAACAAAATCTATTGAATGGAACAGGAAATTACAAGTGCATCTTCACTTAATAACTAAAATCGTCTCCTACTTCTTGTTCCGCAATCTTGGAATGTAGTCTTGTTTCAGAACTTGAGTTTGGCATGCACATCCGTTTTACAGATCTGGTTTACCCCCGTGTGGGTTCCGGGGTCCCATTGTGGGGAAAACAAGAATAGACCCACTGCCTCCCCAAAAGCATGTAGTAAGAGTCGACTAATTGGGGAGCTTCCTTTGAAGTCGGAGTGCATCTGCCGGAGAGGCAAGGAACCGACAGTCTGTATTCAAGAGAATGAGATCTGTAAAACTGATGCACACGCAACACTCAGGTTCTGGAACAGGACTGCAGTTCAGTAGTGGACGAGCAACCAGAACCTTCCGCCAGAGTTTACAGCTGGTGAACGCGAAGAAGAAGAAGATCTGGTTTATTTGTATGCAGTATGTTGTTCTCTTGCCTCTCAGGCTGATCCACACCCGACTTCTAAGGAAACGCCAATAATCACTCGACTTTTACGACATGCATGTAAGGAAACGATGGGTCTGTGTTCCACCCCACAACTGGGTCTCGAAACACAGACAAAGAAACTATAATCTAAGAAACACTGCAGACATTTTTTTTTAATATATCCAGAAACCTTGAGTTGTAAACCCCTTTGACTCAGTGCTATGGATATCTCAACCCTTCGGCCTTGATTCCATGATAGATACCATAAATATGGGAGAAATTTGGTTTTTCTGCCTACCCCTGGGCGTAAACTCAGACCACAAGGAGTTCGTCACCCGGTCGCCGCGCAGCCAGGTTTAACAAACTGAGCTAGCGCGCCGGACTGCGGACAATTGAAATGTATAACATGTTTTCAAGTTGTCCATACCCGCTTTAAAAAAAAACGCTCACACGTTTCTACTTGGTTTCAGTGACAGGGCTGTCCTGTGCACAGTGCAGTGCATCAGACCCCGCCTGCAGGAGCGGAAACATCCGACCCACGGCGTGCCAACGAGGGGAGCGTTACTGCTACGTCATCAATGTCTATATCAATCACTGTAAGTATCTATGTTGAACGGTTAACCTCTACACTCTCATCATCTTCGCCATTGTCTTTTCGTTGACGTAGTCACAGCAATCGTCTTTATCACTGCCGTCACAATAAAATAAATATCATCATCATCACCGTCGTCGTCGTCGTCGTCATCATCACCGTCATCGTCATCATCATCACCGTCGTCGTCATCATGATAATCGTTTTCATCATCGTCATCATCATCGCCGTCGTCGTCATCATCACCGTCATCGTCATCATCACAATCATCATTGTCGTCGTCATCATCACCGTCGTCGTCATCATCACCGTCGTCATCGTCATCACCGTCGTCGTCATCATCACCGTCGTCGTCGTCAAAATCATTATTGTCGTCGTCATCATCATAATCATCATTTTCGTCGTCATTATCACCGTCGTCGTCATCATCATAATCATCATTGTCGTCGTCATCATCCCCGTCGTCTTCGTCATCACCGTCGTCGTCGTCATCATCATCACCGTCGTCATCATCACCGTCGTCATCATCACCGTCGTCATCATCACCGTCGTCGTCGTCACCGTCGTCGTCATCACCGTCGTCGTCGTCACCGTCATCCTCATCATAATCATCATTGTCATCGTCATCATCATCATCGTCGTCATCATCATCATCATCATCACCGTCGTCGTCATCATCATTACCGTCGTCGTCATCATCATCGTCGTCGTCGTCATCATTATGGTCGTCGTCATCATCATTACCGTCGTCGTCATCATCATTACCGTCGTCGTCGTCATCATCATCGTCGTCGTCATCATCATTACCGTCGTCGTCGTCATCATCGTCGTCATCATCATTACTGTCGTCGTCGTCATCATCGTCGTCGTCGTCATCCTCATCACCGTCGTCGTCATCATCACCGTCGTCGTCATCATCATTACCGTCGTCGTCATCATCATCGTCGTCGTCGTAATCATTACCGTCGTCGTCATCATCATCGTCGTCGTCGTCGTCATCATTACCGTCGTCTTCATCATCATTACCGTCGTCGTCGTCATTATCATCATCATCGTCGTCATCATCATCATCATCGTCGTCGTCGTCATCATCATGGTATTACAGTTACTCACATTTCCTTCTTTTCATACGAGGGTGTTAGACTGAGTTGTTGGGGGGCATCGAAATCACGTCATATAACGATTGTCTACCCGTACGCTCGTTTGTCCATCTTTTCCTTAGTCCCTGTTTTGA
>CAJHNH020001258.1:227500-412500 GCA_905116865.2 Candidula unifasciata | reverse complement strand
GAATGCGTCTTTAGGAAGAGAAGCGTTGATCAGAAGTGACACTGTAACACATTCGTGACCTCTTGTAGGCTCTTCCTGGACGAGTATTTACTGCCATAAACTGACACGGTCGTTTTGTCAGCTCCAAAAACGTTATTTGTTTGACCTTTTTTTTAAATGTTTCGCATTTTAACTTTAAGAAATTATTTAGCAAAAGTCGTATCATTTGATAACATTAGGTGTTGTATAATTTTATATCATTATGTGTTGTATAATTTGATAACATTAGGTGTTTGCAGGTATTCTACGCAGCGCGGCATTGCGTATTTAGCTCTTTTTTCTCAGCGCTGTTGAAACTGGTACTTTGTAATGCGAACGAGCATCTATTTTTTTTTTTTTTAGACACACTGTGGCAGTGACGGCAGCTTTTTCTTTGTAGGGAAAAAAGTACCTGGTTACAGTGATTGGGGAAGGTGATTAGAAACTATCACTACTCAGACACATTTTTTTTTCAGCACTACTGAAATAGACACTGTGTGATGAGTACCAACAGCCTTGTTTAAATACTTCGTGGTGAATACCAGCGCCTTTTTTTTTTTTTTTTGCCAGGAAAAAAAAAATCCCTGGTTGTGGTGAATGGGTAAAGTGTCATAAGAGGGACATGTTGAAATCTGACGCCATCTCCGACATTGCCAGTCCCAAGGATGGATGAGAAAGGAGGAGTGCTTGTGCGCGAGGCGAGCTACCTCACCACAAGATTTTACTCACAGCTAAAGAAACCCTCAGAAAAGGATTATAGAAATGTCTGGACACATACATGTATCGACTGCAATAAGACAAAGAAGGTGGAGATAAACTGGTTACATTCTGAGAAGAAACAAGAAAAAAAATTACAAAACACGCAGTAAAAAAGGAAACAAACGGTTTAAGAAAAAGAGAACATCGAGGGGAATCGTTAAAAAGAACAGTATTACGAGAAGCTTAAAGCGCTGGGCTAAGCTCCATGTTAGAAATCGCAAGAGTTGCTTGCAAAACAGCGCACTGAAGGAATCCGGTGTGAGACTTGTGTAACGTCTAACGGCACACGAAAGATGATGATGATGAAGTCTGATAAGTTGAGCTCAAAGAGGCAGATATTGCAGCATAAATGTAAACCACAGCAAAATGTGCTAACCGAACTTTTACGGGCAAGCGCAGGCGAAGAAGGAAAAGAAGAAGAAGAAGAAGCAAAAGAAGAAGCAGAAGAAGCAAAAGAAGAAGAAGAAGAAGAAGAAGAAGAAGAAGAAGAAGAAGAAGAAGAAGAAGAAGAAGAAGAAGAAGAAGAAGAAGAAGAAGAAGAAGAAGAAGAAGAAGAAGAAGAAGAAGAAGAAGAAGAAGAAGAAGAAGAAGAAGAAGAAGAAGAAGATGATGATGATAAAGAAGAAGAAGAAGAAGAAGAAGAAGAAGAAGAAGAAGAAGAAGAAGAAGAAGAAGAAGAAGAAGAAGAAGAAGAAGAAGAAGAAGAAGAAGAAGAAGAAGAAGAAGAAGAAGAAGAAGAAGAAGAAGAAGAAGAAGAAGAAGAAGAAGAAGAAGAAGAAGAAGAAGAAGATGATGATGATGAAGAAGAAGAAGAAGAAGAAGATGATGATGATGAAGAAGAAGAAGAAGAAGAAGAAGAAGAAGAAGAAGAAGAAGAAGAAGAAGAAGAAGAAGAAGAAGAAGAAGAAGAAGAAGAAGAAGAAGAAGAAGAAGAAGAAGAAGAAGAAGAAGAAGAAGAAGAAGAAGAAGAAGAAGAAGAAGAAGAAGAAGAAGAAGAAAAAAGGACAACAACAACAACAAGAACAAGTCTGAGAGCTTTTTAAATGATGAAATATATTGGTTTTGAACATTAGTTTGATGGTAAATTATGTTGGTTTGAATGTTATTTTTATGTTGAATTATGGCGGTTTTAAACTTACTATAACATATTTTTTTTATAATTAGCATACTCCTGATACATAATGTATATTTATGGTTCTATTATTGACAAGGAAGGAAATATCGGTGATTATCATTTAAATCTTGATAAATCGTGTGTTTGCTATTTCCCGCCTTTTACCTGGTTGTCGAAATGATTATGCTGTTGGTTCTACCTCCATAAGCATCACTCCGACCAAGGCTCAAACACTGTGCCTAATAAAATCATCTTCGCTATCACGATTAACATTCAGTCACGCTCAATTCAAATTATTTTTTACTTATTGTTTGGTTTTTTTTTCTTCTTCCAATTTGGCCAATAATGTGCTATTTTCCACGCAATATTTATGTTATCGAACAAGTATCGTTTACCATAATACAAATACATTGTCTTGTTTGTTTGCAGTGCTTACAGTGGCCAACTGGCCAACAGGTTGCCAGCTTTATTTTTTTTTTAAACTGTACAAATAACTTGTAAATTACTTCATCGTCCCCTTCCTCATCATCATCATCATGTATCAGATCCCTTGCAGATTATTGCCCGAATTACGGCATGTTGGAAAGCAATGGGCCAAGCGGCTCTCTTTCTCTCTCCTCGTGTATAACTGTAAAAATATTTTTAAATTATTAATTATGAAATGATGTTCGATAGATCACGTCATTGGTCGTCTGTTTTATTAATTAATTTTCTTTAAAATAATTTAACAATGTTACCTTTATTTATATTATTTATTTGTTGCACAGCTGTTTTTTGTACCAAATAAACAACACAGAATGCTCATTGCTGTCACTTGTTGGGAAACAAATAAAAACAAATTTTAGTCTCGACAAAGCCAGTTCACGCAATAAACCTATTTGAGAAGGGAGTGGTCTGCCCGTAGTTAGGAACTTTATTTCAAGGCCACCGTTTTGACATAAACTTGAAAACATAATGACAAGTAGCAAACTTGACGGCCGGCTCCTATTTCTTGATTCCAACTCTTCTGCTCATTTCTTCCATAAATTTTATTCGCATTTTCATTATGAGATGGTACGTGTATCTGGCAAGAATGCTTAAGTACAGCTGCCGCACCAGAACTTCGTTGAAGAAATACAATGGTTACGGGGCACGAAGAAAACCACACAAAGATGAAAGAATGGCATCAAAAATAGACTTAAGGAAATGAAGACAAACGTATACAGGGCATTCGGAAGAGTACACCCCCCCCCCCCCAACCCTCGTTTGATGAAGTATATGGAGTAAGAAGAAGAAGAAGAATTCTGCTTATGGGTTTTGATCCTGTACACCTTCGGCTGGCAATAGCTGTGTGTTTCTTCTTCTATATCCGCGATATTCTGAACATTGTACATAAGGACACAACTTTTAATTTTTTTTACAATCAACTTTGATGGTGTAACGTCGAAGGAGTTTGTAATCAAAAATAGAGTAAAGCAGGGGTGTGTACTTGCTCCTACCCTCTTTGGAATATACTGTTCACTTCTTTTGACACATGCCTTTCGAGATCAGGAGTGTGGTATATTCATTCATTCTCGATCTGACGGCAGCCTTTACAATGCTCGCAGGCTGAAGGCCAAAACCAGGATAAGAAAGGTACTTATCAGAGAGCTGCTGTTTGCAGATGATGCCGCAATAACCACCCAATCAGAGGAGGAGCTGCAATGTTTACTATCTGCCTTTGCTGATGCATGATGGGAATTTTGACTAAAAGCCAGCAAAAGGAAGACACAGGTTATGGTGCAAGGTGTCAATGACAGACCTACAGTCTACATCGACGGTGAAGAGTTTGAGACAGTAGACCACTTTACCTATCTGGGTTCCACAGTGATTAACAAACTATCGCTGGACCAAGAAATCAACATCAGGATAGGTAAAGCAGCAACTACAATGAGCAAAGTGACAAAGAAAGTTTGGGAAAACATAATGCTCACAATTAAAACAAAAACCCTTGTCTATCAGGTTTGTGTTCTAAGCACTCTGTTTTATGGCAGTGAAACTTGGTCAACCTCTTTGCACCAGGAGAGACGGCTAAATAGCTTTCACATGCGATGCCTAAGAAGAATACTTGGCATTAAGTGGCAGGTCAAAATCACAAACACCGAGGTACTGGAAAGAGCAGATACTACAACAGTCTTTTCCATGCTCAGTCTACGAAGGCTCAGGTGGCTGGATCACACCTGGAGAATGGAGGATAGCAGAGTCCCTAAGGACATCCTTTATGGGGAATTAAAGACAGGTAGAAGACGTCGAGACCGACCTCTACTACGTTATAAAGATGTGTGCAAGCGGGACATGAATAATACAGGTATTTAGATGGACTCATGGGAGCAAAAGGCCATGGACCGTGTTGTGTGGAAAGGGCATTTGAGGAAGGAAATGAGTGTGAAGAAAGCAATGACTGCCGAAAGCATGAGAGTCTGAAAAGAAACGGATTAAACACAAATGTTGACAACAATGGTCTTGAAATTCCATGCCATCATTGTTGAAGACTTTTCTTGACACGGGCGGGTCTTGCTAGTCATACTCGCCATCACCATGGGCTGTGAGTCTCAAACCTCCTTATAGCGCAATATAACACTATAGTCTGGAAAGACAGAAAGATGCTTATCGTGTATAAGGGCACCTCGACTATCTCAAATTCTTCACCATTTCTCGTAAAGTGAATTCACACGATTTACGCATCAGTTATGTAATCTGTCTTGAATTGTTTAGTAAGTAATGGGTTATATTTTTTTTGCACGCACTCACTCTCCACCTTTCTGAGTGTCATTGCCCAACCCAACACGACAGTAGAGGAGGCGACATTTAACCGCCAACCTCAGAACACTGCGTGAAGGAAGTATGGCAATGTTAATGACTTCTGCCATAGTCCTCGTCTCCAAACGACGTTTTCACATTTGTTTTCACGAGTCGCTCACGAGCAACAAACCCCTCGGAATGCGGATAAACAACAGGTTTTAGTGTAACTGTCTTGTACCTGAACCTGTTGATATAAATTTAACATGCTTTCCAGGTGTACATATTACTGTTTTTATGTTTTACATACGCATGTTTCCTGCCAGAGCTGAATTAATTATTAGGGCGTTTCTAGATGTTTAGATAAAAAAACATTAATCATATTTCCCGTGTGGGTTCCGGGGCCCTATTATAGGGAAAACAAAAATAGACCCACTGCCTAGCCAAAAGCATGTCGTGAGAGTCGACTAATTGGGAGCTTCCTTCGAAGTCGGAGTGCATCTGCCGATGAGGCAAGGAACCAGCAGTCTGCATACAAATGAGTAAGGTCTGTAAAACGGATGCACACGCAACACTCAGGTTCTCAAAACCTTCCGCCAGAGTTTACAGCTCGTGAACGAGAAGAAGAAGAAGAAGATTACTCATATGTAGAACACATATGATGGCTTCCCGCTCTCTCCGTGCAACATGGTTGTGGTATGCACTGGTTGGTATGTAATTATGTTACATTATTTATTTATAACATGTTAATTTGTCACGTGACTGAAATGTTTACAATTAAAAAAAATAAAGCTGAAATATTAAGTGACTTCTTTGAAATACTTTTAAAGTATGCCACCTGTATATGTTTTTGTTGTTGTTGTTCTTTTTCTTTTTCCTCTTCTTTCCCTCCTCCTCTTTATAACCACCCTCTCTTGTTTGTGTATTATACAACGCTCGCTCACTACGAAGAAAAAAGCTGATGACAAAGGTTATAGGTATATCATCGCATAGCTGTAATGGAAAGCATCGCCTGCCATAGCTCTTTTGAGAAAAAAAAAAAGAGGAAGAAGAAGAAGATGATGATGATGACGATTATGATGATGATGATGATGATAATGACGATGATGATGACGATGAAGACATGAAGGAGGGTATGGCTTTATTGAATTACAGTGATCTGGCCTTGTGCTAACTGTGCGTTTACATTACAGTACAAGTCAAAAGACAATAAACACGTCACCCCTTAGTTGAGCTGATTCAAGAACCGACATCACAGCACTCAGGTTATTCCTATAAGCGCCTCGTCCCAATATTCAGCAGCAATACCAATGGTACCAGTCAGATTATGTGTCTGTCAAGCCTTTTTTCTGAGCGTCAAGTATCGACCACAGCCCCTTGTCACTCCTCGATGTTCGCTCTCACTAAACTGAGATGATCCATTTGCTTCTTCGAATTATACACGTTCACCACGTCTGTCTTATCGTGCATCAGTATTTCAGCAAGCTGTGCAGGGCAGCCAGTCTGTCCGCCTGTTCATTTCCCAACACACCGGCATCTCTGGAGAAAAGATCCTGACAAAGCTCCTCACCTATGACCTCCAAAGCGAAGTATGTCACTCTGCACAAAACAAGTCTGTCCTCACCTTCTTCAGCACCCCTAGAAAACAAGAATGCCATAAGACATTCGCAGCTGAAATTAAATCGATCAGGTACCATCTTTACAATGATAGTTTACCGCAGGAGATCTCTAATACTCTAATACTGTATGTTACTTGCCCTGACACTCCTTATGAGACAGCTGCTTCTTCCAATATTGATGGTGACTCCTCCCTTTCACTCTCTATTCCCCCCCCCCCCTTTTTCATCGTTGTCTTTTTGTTTGCCTTTAATTTGAGGCGTATTTACAGACTTCGGAAAAAAATTATGTGACAAGATAGAGCATACTATTCGAGTCTTAATACCAAATTGTAATTGTTTTTATCCACATCAACACGTAGCGGGTCCTTTGCATGAAGTTAATCTACTAACAACATTTAGACTTGGCAGATGATATCTGTGTCGTGAGCTAAAGAAAGAACATCCCCAACAAATGACAGATAAGATCACAGAAATAGCAAAACAGGCCGGGTTAAGAATCAATGTCAATAAAACAAAACTTATGGAGATAAACCCCAAAAAGTGAAAGACCTGCAGTAATAGTTAATGTAGGTTTGGAAACAGTAACTGACTCCATTTATCTGGAAAGCAATATCTCCTCGGATAGAAATGTAGTCTGCTTACAACAGACTTCAGAGTGTCTGCATATCAAACATTTACAGCACTAAATCTCAACTTAGGATATACAAAACATGCGTTAGGACAGTTGTTCTCAATGGAGCAGACACTTGGAAAATAGACAGAAAGGTTTTGAGCTTCTCAGAAGATTGTCGAGGTTCATATGGGAAGATAAAATCATCAATTCTAGATTACAACAAATGACAGACTCAGAAGATGTAAATTTCGAAATAAAAAACACGAAGATGGAGGTGGATTGGACACGTGTTCAGAATGAAGAAAGAGAGACAGCCGACACACCACAAGGCCAGCCAGAAAGTGGCAGGCCCAGAGACGAACTCTTGAGGCGAAACTTGAGGCTACGCGAAGGACAAAACTGAAGATAGAGAGGATGGTTTATGATCGAATTGAGTGGCGACAGTTTGTTTCTGCCTTATGTGCCTCTGAGCACTGATGAGGATTGATTGATTGAATCTACTAATGTTAATAATATAACTGAGCATAGAACAGACGCCTTAATATATTTCATATCCCAAAACTATCTTCCACCATTTTTTTTGTAAACACTAACAATCCTTATTAAAAGATAATAGTATATCGAGTATTATACGACATATCTCCTCTATATATGTTACAATTATATTATTAATTGTCTCAGACGCTAACATGATTACACGAATGGGAGTAAAGCACGGTGAAATAATGAAGTCTAATAATTAACTTCTCATGGGATCAATCAGTACCGTGGAGTGGCTGCTGCATTAGAGGACTGCGCACGCCTGGTAACGCCCAATGTGAAATGAATTCGATTGTAATACAAAAAAAAAATTACTAATTGTTTTTGCTATTCAGAAATTTAGGGATAATTGAGCACACACCTGTGATCGTAACTAATGTGGGATCCATGTCAATTTACGACAATGTCTATTATAAGTTCATGTTAACTGACATTTAATATTACCTGTTCAGAGGTGAATCAATCCCTGAGGAAATCGTTGAGCATAGAATTGGATGAACTGAGGAGGGCCTAAGAAATAATAGACATGTCTAGACTACAATGGTAACAACAGTCATAAAACAATGAAGATGGTTCCATATTGGACACATCCAGTCGGCTCTGCACCACTTGGTAGTGAATTGATGTATGACAAGATAAATATTGTGAGGGCCCTTCGGAAGCGAGTGAACAGTGTGCAGGCACAGGCAGATCATTACTGTCTGAGAAGAATGGCGCTGCGAGGAGTTACCAGGGGGTCTGGCCGACGCTCCACACTCAGGGGAAGGGCGAGACGCGTATACAATCAGTCAGTTACAAGTGCCATCGGAATTGCAACTCTTCGTTTGCTGCTAAAGATAGGGACGGGGAGCTTATAGCGGTGTCCCGAGTGCTGTGATGTCGATTCTTAATTCAACATTTTGACACATCTTGAGAAGAAACCAGCTAAGAATTAATTAACAATACCAACATGGGAAATAAAGGGATTGAGGAAGCCAGAACACCTGAAAGAAAGCCTAAATCGAACGTTGGGGAGAAAAGCCAAAGCTGCTGGACTGGATCCCATCATTGATATTGAAATAATTGCACAGGACAGAATGAAATCCAGTGACAGACTGCGAGCCTTTTGTGACATTAAATGGCGCAACGCCCGGCTCTCTAGAGTAGTTTGCTAAACCGAATTGCGCCGAGACCGGGTGACGAACTCCTTGAGGTCCGGGCTCAATCCCGGGAGTAGGCAGGAAAACCTAATTTCTCCCAGATTTACGGTATTTACAATGGAATCAAGGCCGAAAGGTTGCGATATCCATAATACCGAGCCTAAGGGTTAACAACTCATGGCTTCTGGATACTAAAACACACAAACATTGGCGCAACAGGACAATGATGACAATAATGATAATGTTGAGAGGTGATTCAATGAAATAATGTCAAGAGGTGAAGTCAGATGGTAGATTATTAGACGGGCCTGCGTGCCCAATTCTTAGAACCCTTTAAAAATGAAGTTCGTTCGTTTATTTCTATTCCTCGCTCACGTGGGGTGGGCCGACAAACAAACGTGTGAGCTAGCGCGTTTTCTCTCCTCCCACTCTTGCAATTAAGTTTTACAATTAACAACAAAATAGCGATGAAAACAAACCAGTAAACCATAAAATAAATAAATAAATAAATAAAAGCCTAGAGAGTATCGCGAACATCCCAAAACATTTATGACTAGCATTTATTTTACATTAAACTCATAAATCTAGGTAGAATGAGGAAATGACTAAGACAAAATTCCAGGCTATAAAAGTTGTGTCAGCACCGCCTAAATGCATCAAGACAGTGGTGGACTGTTGAATTGAGACCCACAATTTTTGTAGATACGTAGTGACTCCTAGTCATCATCTTCATCATCATCGTCATCACCCTTGTTTTAATATCCAGAAACATTGAGTTGTTAATTAAAACCCTTCGGCTCGGTACTATGGATATCGCAACCCGTCGGCTTCGATTCCATCATAGATACCGTGAATGGAACTTCGCAGTAAGCTTCGGGGGAAAACCCATCAAGTAGATGAATGGCGCCTTTGCTGTTACAACTAGTAGCCTTACAGTGGAAACTATGACTGTAGCAAGATCTTTAGCATGGCTTGGTACTCAAAAGTTCACACACGTCGGCCTATGCATTCTTGGTGACTCGATGAATATGCTTTAAAAAAATCCAGGCTGGATTTATCAGGCAAGAGGGGATTGCAACACTAAGCACTTCACGAATATCTGCCCTAATCTTCATCTTTGTGCCAGGTAATACGGGTGTTCAAGGGAACGAGCGTGCAGACTCTCGTGCTGACACTGCGGTTGCTATTGCTGGCCCAGTAACGGACAGAAGTAATGTTATCAACGCCATGCGCCGCACTTACCGTACCGAGTAGCACGCCAAAGGACATGACTCCATATCCCTGTCTAGACTGATGATGGACACTGGGGTGCAGCCTGGAGCTGCAAGAAATGAACATTTCACTAAGGGGACAAGACGTTTCATTAACCAACAGAGAACAGGCGTCATCAGTCGTTTCACATTTGTGGAGCTTCTGATGATGAGATCGGAGCACATATGGGTCTGTCCTGAGTGCTGTGAGGATAATCCTTTCTAATCACTATACCGTAAATCTGAAAAAATTTGCATTTCTGCCTACCCACTGGCGTCAACCCGGACCACAAGAAGTCCGTCACCCGGTCGCCGTGCAGTCAGGTTTAAACAACTGAACTAGCGAGCCGGGCATCACCCTTGTTTAAGTGACCGCAATATCTTGAGCTGAAAATGGGACATTTCACTAAATTTTGAGTTTAAAACAGGACACACCAAGCAGGTAAGGAAAAATTCCCATAATTCATTTCATACATCTGTGTCCCTTAGTGAATCCCATGTCCCGTTGGTAATCATGGTGTTAACAGTCTTCTGTCCAATTTTATACATCTGGTCCCATAGTGAATACCATGTTCCGTTGGTAATCATGGTGTTAACAGTCTTCTGTCCAATTTATACATCTGGTCCCATAGTGAATACCATGTTCCGTTAGTGATCATGTCTGTTCACAGTCTAGTGTCCAATTTCATACATCTGTGTCCCACAGTAAATCTCGCTTCCCATCTGTAATTTTGTCTGTTCAGTCTTGTGTCCAATTTCATACCCATGTCTCACAAAGTGAATCCCATGTTCTGTTGGTAATTATGTCTGTCCACAATTTTGTGTCCAATTTCATACATTTGTGTCCCATAGTGAATCCCGTTTTCCATCGGTAATTATGTCGGCTAACAGTCTTGTGTCCAATTTCAAACATCTGTGTCCCACAGTAAATCCCGGTTCCCATTGGTGATTATGTCAGTTCAGTTTTATTTCCACTTTCATACCCACGTGTCCCATAGTGAAACCCATGTTCCGTTGGTAATTATGTCTGTTCACAGTCTTGTGTTCAATTTGATACATCTGTGTCCCATGCTCCGTTAGTAATTACAAGGTTCGACAATTAGGTAATGAGACTAATTCCATAGAAATTAAAATAATCAACAGTTGAAGATATAACCTGTATTTTATTCAAAGTAAGTCCCTTGTGCATTGATACAGCAAGTGGTGCGATCTAACAAACACTGTAACGATCTCTGTAGTTCTTATTTAAAGCCCTTGAAGTCGATGTTACGACCCTTTGGATGTCATTAATATCGTTAAAGAAGCGTCCTTTCAATAGTAACTAGCAGGACACCGAGTAAATATACCGTGGGGGCTGAGTGGTCTCGGGGCATGGCATCCACCTTGAGTGCTGGAGGTCCCAGGTTCAAACCCCGTTGAAGGCTGTGGGTTTTTTCACGTGGACTCCTAGTAATTTATCTCTGGTCTTTGGTTAGTAAGACCAAACCCCCGTATGTATTATTGCGCATGTATAAAATACCTTCAGCAATTGGAATCCCCCCCCCCCCAAAAAAAAAGAGTAGACTAACGGCGCTGCCAAAAATTTTGAGTATTTCAGAATTCTCGACAGTGCAACGGAGTTCGTGCACTGTGCTTAGATTCTTCAGACTCAGGCATGAGTTAAAAGTACAACGGAGCACTTGTGGTTAACACCTGTGTGCCATGATGTTGATTCATTGAATAAACACAAATATTGTGTAGCTGACAGCCTACCCCAATTACATCTTCACTGGAGGCTGAATGGGATATCTGTCATTTGCCATCCTGGGTGAGATTTAGGGGTAAAAGCCTCGAGCTAAATAGCAGACCATAAGATACGGGAAGTAATCAATGGTGAAAAACTTTCACGAGTTTCTACGAGTGATGCCCCAAACCTGATGGAAATGGAAAGTTAGGGTCGAGTGGTTTGATTTCATTTCATTGAGTCATCCCGTACATCTCGGTCTTTCTCAGTAAACGGCCTGCTGATAGTGTCTCATAAAGCACAAACTGTAGCTCCAGTGACAAACTCCATATATCTGTGTACAAACTACAACTATGAACTGAATGGGGCGCTATGAAATTAACTAAAATCTTTGATGCTAAATACAACCTTAACCATAAATATATATGTTCACTTTCGCCACAGAAAACAGCCAATTTAACTTACATTTCACAAATGGAGCACACACAAAACATCAAATAACCACTCCGTACACACAAAATATTTTTAAAAAAATGTTTAATGACAAAGTTCTTCCAAAATTATGAACCTAACCACGAAAAAGAACTTTTAAAACAGTCATGTCTCTCCATCAGTTCATAATTACAAATGTGATTTGACCGGACAGTCTTATATTGCTTATGTCCTTGCGCAGAAAAAGAAGCCACTTTTTCTTCTTTCCAGACGACAATGTTAGACTGTGCTGGAGGCAGGCAGGGGAATGACATCTCTTAGTGACTTTAACTAGCAAGACCAGATGGCATTAGGAGAAGTCCTCAATAAGCGTATGGGATTTCAGAACCGTTACTGTCATCACATGTTGATATGCTTCAACTTTTAACCTACTGCAATTATTTGATCCTTCCTGCTTGCCTGCTGCCTGATTGTTTCCCCTCCAAGCAACACAACCCATGCCATCCTATTCTCAATATCTGCAGTACTTCCCCTCCAAGCAACACAACCCATGCCATCCTATTCTCAATATCTATCTCAATGCCTGCAGCACTGTTGCAGATATATCTATTCCCCTGTTAAGGCTGACCCAGATATTGTATTATCGATCAGCAGGTCATGTACACAACATGGCTCTCATCATGGCATGTCTGAACGTCTCTCTTTCTCTAGCCAATTCTCCAGCCCTGTGTGCAATAGCCAATGCATCCTCAATGTCTTTAATCCACATCTGTGACGGTCTGCCTCATTTTTCTGAAACTGCACCCTTCACCGTTCTCTCCAGGCCACCATGACCTTTAACCTGACCAACAAACCTCAGCTTTCATAAGAGGGTCAGCATCAGTGGTTTAGGAGTTGCAAAAGCGCTTCATATTCGTAACACCGGGTATGAACTCAGCTGCAGGCTTTTTGGCAGCAGATCACCGTGCATTGGTTTTGAGGGTGGATTATTCAGGAAACAATGGCAAACTAGTGCACATAAATGTGCCTAAAAAACCACAACAGCCAAAAAATGATGGGGTTGGTTCTGCAGCGTCCTGTAAAGGATACACAATTAACTTTTTAGGAGAAGATGTTATTTATCAGCCAACTCTCCTCGATGTTCAGATCCTTGTGGGATGTCAGTGTTCCGCTTCTTCTTGGTTCATGGCATTCTAAGAATTGTTTTGATATATTATACCTAGCTTGTAAAAAAAAAAATTACAAAAACCTTACTACACATAATTTGATAAGCAAGACTGAAAAACTTCTTTCAAAGTAATCATTCACATAACAGACCTAGCAAAGATCCAGGCTATTTGACAACAGAGAAGGTGAGCAGAATGACTGATTCATCAAAAAAACATCTTCCTATATATACACAGTACAATCTCCCAACTGCTGCTGTTACCAACTGTTCCTCCTGTTAAAATCTGAAAGAAATAAACAACACATTAGAAGCTAGCAAACAAAGACAACAAAACATGTATGAAAGTCAGCACAATATAAATTCTTTCCTACCACGCAACATAAAATGTATAATAAGGGTGGCTCGATTGTACAGCTTATAAGTCTATGGTAAAGCACCAGCAAGGAGATACAAATTAGGAATTTTGAGAGCATGCATCTTCGCTGTGGCTACATACGGATGTGAGTCGTGGACTATCTCTCAGTCCTTAGGAAAGAGAATAGGGGCGTTTGAGCTGAAATGCTATAGAAAGATTCACAGAGTATCTTGGACAAAGAAGATGAGAAATATTGACATCTTAAAAGATCTGAACATCAAGGAAGACTTGCTAATAAACAGCATCCTTTCTCGAAAGCTGAAATATTTTGGTCATATCAAGCGCCACGACAGATTGGAAAAATTTTTAGCAGAAGGCATGGTGCCAGGAAGGAGGGGCAGGGGCCGACCGACACGAAGATGGGCACAGGATATAAGTGATTCCTTGAGTGTGAAAGTACATGAAGTGGGAGAACTGGCGAGAGTGAGTTTCTTTCAGGCAGACTGTGATGAGAGCGACGTTCTGTAAAGGACTTGCTACATGATGGATGACAATGGATAGTATAGCAGACAACAGAGAAATCCCTAATTAGCACAAACGGTCAAGTAAGAAAACTGTAGCCAAATACACTTTTAATGAATGACAATGTTCCCACATGAAAAGAAGCAAAGGTGAAAGTTGAAGTTCATGGGAAAGTGTGAACAGAACTGCATAGGAGGTAACTCTAGAAAGGAGAAAGTGAGATCTGTCTTAAGCACTGGAGCTGAAAGCATGGGAGAGAAATTGAGAGCGTTTAAAACAGAATGAATCCGAGTAGCCATAGTAGGCAAATTTATCCGGTTTACTGGTACCAAGATAAAAGCTTGCTGACTGACCATTTGTGTTTTTACATGAACATATTTTGCATGCAATGAGCCTACAAATTAGCATCTACACAATTGAGACAATGAAGAATGTATAAGTTAGTAATTCCATGTGACCGAGATAGTGGAGCTGATGCACGGTCATCACAACCCTAGACAGCGACAGAAGAAAGAGTAAACGCAGTCTGGAACAGAGAACATACTCAACATTTGTCATTCAGTGTTTACCAGTAAAACATATTGTCCGTGTCTCTGGCTTAGGTGGTGCAAATGCGCATCATAGATGTGAAGAAACCTCGTAAACAGAAGGACAAGTGCAGCAGAAGGCAGAAGAGGGTAGATATAATATTTTAATAAATAAAAAACTCCCCTTACATTTTTGTAATAAACTCCGTTTCTTCTGTCCACTCTTGCTTCTTCTTCTTTGCACCCACTGGCTGTAAGCTCAGGTGGAAAGTTCTGGTTGTTTGCCACTTGTGGACTTAGGACTTGTTCCAGAACTTGATTTGTTCGTGCATGTCTATCTGAAAGATCTGGCTTATTTTTATGCAGACTACCGGTTGCCAGCCTCTCTGGTAGGTGCAGTTCAACTTCGAAGGAAACGCTCAATTAGTAACTTTTTACAAAATGCTTGTTGGGGGCAGTGAGTCTATCCTTGTTTTACCCAAAATGGGGCCAAGGAACCCACAGTAGGGGACACACTTATTCTAATAAACAATTTTTAATCTAACAAATAAGACGCACAGTTTGCTCCATTCTCTTACCTGGTCTGTATGGCTTTCTGTATTCATTTGAATAGCCTGTAGAAATAAAGTTAGGTAACACATAAGAGAACCTATTTGCTTACCAATATAAGCTAAGATATCTATCTACCTGACCACAACAGTTCTGGTTTAGGGTTCTAACAAATCTGATTTAAAACTAATCAGCTACCTTTTATGAGACGCTTGCTACCAGGGGGTGGGCCTAACTTTGCGTCCTCCACTAATGGAGTCCGCAACCCACATAAGGAATAAGTTATCTGAATATCTTAACAATGACCAAAAGTAACTATAATCTAGGTGCAGGAAAAGACAGGGATATCTAACCTAATTCACACATACATAACATGTGCAACTGCGTGTTCTCTTAAATGAGGAGAAAGTATAAATAAGACACAAATAGTTGTGTAAAAAAAAAATAAAATAAACGCGATAACAATTTGAAAACAGTTTGTTATTACACCTACACTGTCCCTTTATTCTTTAACACAATTTCCACCAACACTGATGCACCTGTACCATCATTTTACAAGTCCTCAAAACAAGCTGCATAGAACCGCATGCTCTGTTTTGTAAACCACATTTTCACTATGCGTTCAACTTCTGCATCATTCTCAAAATGTCTCAGGCCAAGGTGGGTTTGCAGCGGATAAAAAAGGTGGGAATCGCTAGGGCTAAGTCAAGGCTGTAAAGTGGATGTTCCAAAGTTCCCACCCTGGATGGTTAATTTACTCTTGAGTTAACCGAGCCGTATGTGGTTTGGCATTGTCATGAAAGAGCAGTACTCCTCTAGTCAACAGGCCTGGAGGTTTTCTTCAAACTGCATCAAGAAGCATGGACACAACTTTACAGTATGAATCAGCATTCACACTGTCACCTCTTTTTTTTTTAAATGTACACTGAACAATGTGACCACCCTCTTGCAGCTGCTACAGGGTCAACCGTTAGTCACCTGTCACCTCTAATCATCTCCTCCACCAGCTGCACTGATGCATCTGTTGCAATCTCAACAGAATGACCAGATTGGACTTTATCAACAATCACAGAACGTCTGTGCGAAAAATTCTTTACCCAGCTATGCACCGCTTTACAGGATAAACATTTGTCAGCATAAACAGGAAGCATTTCCTTATAAATGTTCTTTGCAGGCAGCCTTTTAGCCCTTAAAAAAAAAACCCGCAGACTAAAACGCTGTTCTTTGAGGGTACACTCCGTAAGTACAGTTGCCATTTTGTTTGTGTTGTGTATGCAACACCTAGCATCACCTAACGAATGAAGACATAAAGTTCAATGTTGCTGTCACCTAATGACACCTTTAGAAACCACCAACTACATTTTCTAATGGAAAGTTTTTCTCTCATTTGGTGAAGATTTCACATATCTATCTTCTTTTGTTGCTTTCCTGTGAACGGTCAAAAGCGCACCATGACTTTACAGACACAGGGTATTTAAAGCACAGAAAGACACTCCACATTATTCTATTTAAAGCACAGACAGACACTCCACATTATTCTATTTAAAGCATAATCTATATAATAATCATGCTCTGGTTCCTAGTTTCATGTGATGAATACACTGCAAATGATAAAGGGTTATGCCAACATTTTTCTCTATATTCTTACCGGATCTCTGTGGCTTTCTGTACTGATCTGAGAAACCTATCGGGAATAAAGTTGAAAGAATTATAAAGAGAAACTTGTTTATTAACCTAGACAAATTTTAAAATCTAAGATTAATTATTTTTCACGGACTGGGTGAAGAATTAACAGGATGAAATCATCAACAGCTGAGTTACCAGTCATTACATGCAGGTTAGATGGACATGAAATGCTCAATTAAGCAAAGCTTTATGTCTGGACTGAGAGACTGTGTTACCAATGCACTATGAGCAGGCTAAATGGACAAGAAATGCTAATTTAAGCAAAGCTTTATTGCTGGACATAAAAGAATATTGCCAATGGTTCTACAGGAAATGGAGTCGCAAAATTAAACAAGATATGTAAAACAAATTATATGTAGACTCAAAACTATGGAACCAGAGCAAAGTCTGGACACACCAACATAAGATCGCACCGAAGATTACAGGAGGTGAACGCTAAGATTTCACATCCTGGGGAATCTTTGTCCTAATTTCCAGTGCTACAACAGAAAGTAGCTTCTGCACCGGACAGAGATCCTGAAATTTCACAGCCACACTGCCCTACTCTCAACCTTCCTAATGCTGGGACCCTTCAATACAGTTCCTCGTGTTGTGGTGACCCTTTAATACAGTTCCTCATGTTGTGGTGACCCTTTAATACAGTTCCTCATGTTGTGGTGACCCTTTCATACAGTTCCTCATGTTGTGGTGACCCTTCAATACAGTTCCTCATGTTGTGGTGACCCCCAACCATACAATTATTTTCGTTGCCACTTCATAACTTCAGTGAATATCTTCTTCGCCTTCACCAGCTGTACACTCTGGTGGAAAGTTCTGGTTGTTCGTCCACTTCTGAACTGCAGCCCTGCTCCAGAACCTGAGTGTTGCATGAGCATCAGTTTTACAGATCTGATTCCCTTGAACCAGACTGTTGGTTCCTTGCCTCTCAGGTAGATGCACTCCGACTTCAAAGGAAGCTCCCCAATTAGTCGACTCTTACGACATGCTTTTGGGTAGGCAGAGGGTCTATTCTTGTTTTCCCCACAATGGGGCCCCGGAACCCAACCGGGGATTCAGTGAATATATTTCCAGATGGTCTTGGGCAACCCCTGTAAATGGCTCGTTCGACCCCCAAAAGGGTCGCAACCCATAGGCTAAGAACCGCTACTCTAAGGGAATACTAAGGGTGTACAAATATTTATGAAAACAGCTGCAGTTGCCATTTAGAAATGTCTTATTTTTAGAATTAGACTTCTCTTAGGCAATAAATCCTCCAGATAAAAACTGTTGAAGAAATACCTGCCAGGGACAGAAGAGTTAAGTAAAAGTTTTAAACAAACACTTGCCTCGCGTGTTAAACCTGGATTCCCTTTCAGCCATTTCTAACAACTCCTGTGGAACTGTTTGTTTTGAATCTTTTAAAACTGTGATCAATTCGCCCATCTGTAGATAACAAAAAAGTCCAGTTATGTTTCTAGCTGGTCTCCTTCAAATTTATAGCCCACAGGATTAACACCTCAAGTATGAGAACTCTAAACACAGAAATCTTGGTAAGCTCCGTTTAACCGTAAGGTTACACTGGGGCCCTCAACACAAACAACATAACATGACCTCCTGACCAGGCAAGGATAATTAATTAGTTATGACCATACATAAATTTCAAATGCTTGAGTTATTACTCTCAGTTTACTGATAATATAAACAGACAACTGAATATTCAAGGGAGAATACCAACATTTACAAAAGAACACTGAACAGAAGACAAGTATTTAAAAAAATAAAAATGTGCCATCTTCATGGTTGTTGATGTCCCAGTATCTTTCACAGTGCGACTCCCGTACTCCTGCTCGAAAGCCCCAAGAACAATTTGTCCCAAACTGCCTAGCATATTTCTCTAATCCTGGTACGTCTAAGTTTGTGAGATGAACTACTAACACCTGTTGTGTTAAATGTCATGCTCATTCATTTCATATGAATAACACAAAATTTAAACAGACCACAGAAGCCATAAGTATATCTCTAATACGTTTACAGTATTTGCAAATTTGTTTGTTTTAATATTAAAGCTAACATAATGACAATATAAAATGCTCACCCCCCCCCCCCCCCCCCAACTTTTTTAAAACAGCTTTTAAAAGATGCCCTAAATTAATTTCCAGGATTGTCTAGGACCCTAATAGCAGCTTATCTAAATTGATGGCATAAAGATCATAAGCAGCAAACACTCCGTGATGTGGCCCTAAAGTAATAAGAAGGTAACAAGATAAACATGAGAAGCTTATCTTAGTAAAGTACTAGAACAATAAGAATGCAACAAGTTCAATAGAAATTAATGCTCATAGATGGTGGTACTAGAACAATAAGAAGGTGTCAAGTTCCATAGGAACTGATGTTTAGTGATGTGATCCTAGAACAATTAGAATGCAACAGGTTCAATAAGCTGATGTTTAGTGATGTGATACTAGAACAATTAGAATGCAACAGGTTCAATAAGCTGATGTTTAGTGATGTGATACTAGAACAATTAGAATGCAATAGGTTCAATAAGCTGATGTTTAGTGATGTGATACTAGAACAATTAGAATGCAACAGGTTCAATAAGCTGATGTTTAGTGATGTGATACTAGAACAATTAGAATGCAACAAGTTCAATAAGCTGATGTTTAGTGATGTGATACTAGAACAATTAGAATGCAACAGGTTCAATAAGCTGATGTTTAGTGATGTGATACTAGAACAATTAGAATGCAACAGGTTCAATAAGCTGATGTTTAGTGATGTGATACTAGAACAATTAGAATGCAACAGGTTCAATAAGCTGATGTTTAGTGATGTGATACTAGAACAATTAGAATGCAACAGGTTCAATAAGCTGATGTTTAGTGATGTGATACTAGAACAATTAGAATGCAACAGGTTCAATAAGCTGATGTTTAGTGATGTGATACTAGAACAATTAGAATGCAACAGGTTCAATAAGCTGATGTTTAGTGATGTGATACTAGAACAATTAGAATGCAACAGGTTCAATAAGCTGATGTTTAGTGATGTGATACTAGAACAATTAGAATGCAACAGGTTCAATAAGCTGATGTTTAGTGATGTGATCCTAGAACAATTAGAATGCAACAGGTTCAATAAGCTGATGTTTAGTGATGTGATACTAGAACAATTAGAATGCAACAGGTTCAATAAGCTGATGTTTAGTGATGTGATACTAGAACAATAAGAATGCAACAAGTTCATTAGGAATTAATGCTCATAAATGGTGGTACTAGAATGCAACATGTTCAAAAGGAACTGATGTTTAGTGAGTGATGTGATACTAGAACAATAAGAATGCAACAGGTTCAAAAGGAACTGATGTTTAGTGATGTGATCCTAGAACAATTAGAATGCAACAGGTTCAATAAGCTGATGTTTAGTGATGTGATACTAGAACAATTAGAATGCAACAGGTTCAATAAGCTGATGTTTAGTGATGTGATACTAGAACAATAAGAATGCAACAAGTTCATTAGGAATTAATGCTCATAAATGGTGGTACTAGAATGCAACATGTTCAAAAGGAACTGATGTTTAGTGAGTGATGTGATACTAGAACAATAAGAATGCAACAGGTTCAAAAGGAACTGATGTTTAGTGATGTGATACTAGAACAATAAGAATGCAACAAGTTCAATGGGAATTATTGCTCATAGATGGTGGTACTAGAACAACAAGAAGGTGTCAAGTTTTATAGGAAATGATGTTCAGTGATGAGATACTAGAACAATGAGAATGCAACAAGTTCAATAGGAATTAATGCTCAGCGACGGTGGTTCTAGCCCTACCAGACCTAAGGCCCTGAACATAACTGTCTCCTATACCTGAGATGCTGGGCACTAATGCGAAAAAACCAACATGATATAAAAAAATATTAGTTACATGCAAACAAGTCATCAGAATAAGAGAAAACTTAGGAGACATTGTAGAAAAAAGGTTTACCTTTCAACTAGCACTATTATTCCACCTCTGTGTGCCAATCCACCCAGCAGGATGAGCCTAGTTTCACAAAGTGAGCATTAGATGTTGCTGTTCGAGGGACACACCACTTTTTCTTACTTTCGATCTAGTTCTAGACTTATAAGGTTTAACATTCTTCTCATCACTCGAGCTCTCACTGTCTGTATCACTTGAACTGGGAACGTATTCTTGATGAAATTCTGACTCCTCATAAAATTAATCAACCAAAGTATCGATCTCCTGTTGAGCTGTAAAAAAAAACCTAGACCTACTTCACTTTTCTGTCGAAGTGCTTGGTTCATTAGCTGCTCATTTCATTGTGAATTTTCATAATTTTTGCAAGTTAAACCATACAAAGTAATCTAAACACGTGGAGGAAGCCATCTGTACTGACTAACTAACTACAAGGTTTAAAAATGATTGGTTGGTTAGTTTTTAGTTTTTGACGCATTTTTTTTCAAGTAGTACACAAAGTACAGAAAATTAGCTACAGCGGTTTAGCGGCAGATTCGAAAATTACCGGAAAAGCGGTACAGCGGTTCTGGTAGCGCTAGAATAACAAGAAGGTATCAAGTTCAACAAGAGCTAATGCTTCAGTGATGGTGGCCCTAGAGCAATAATACAGCATCAATGAGTTGATGCTCAAAGATGACAGTCCTGAAGCAAAAAGGTTAATAAATGATTATACAGTTACAGAGACAGAAACTTTTAGAAGCTAACTAACCTTCCCAGTATCCTCACTGGTGACAAATGTCACGGCTGTGCCAGTTTTCGATGCTCTGCCAGTCCTACCAATGCGATGGATATAATCATCTGCGTTGTTTGGGTAGTCATAGTTGATTACAAGCTTGATATCGTTGACATCTGAAAATAACACATTTTAAAACTAGGTTGCATCTCCAGAATATTCTTCTTCTTCCTGGCGTTTGGCTTCAAATGCTCAGGTCAGAACATCAGGTGGGTTCCCCTTAGCCTGCTCTGCACACTCTGCTCTTGAGGCCAAGTTTCTCTTCGTAGGTCAAGTAAAGTGGGTAGGCCTGCAGAATGTGCTCAGGTGTTTATGGTTCCCCTCTGACATGTGCACTGTGGGGACTGTAGTCTTTATTTTACGCCTGTGGTAGTTGAGCCTGCAGTATCCTGTTAAGTCAGAAAGTTGATGCATGTTCTTTTCTGTTAAGTGTGTTGATAAGGGGACTTGTGAATGTTTATTGTTGGCATGTCCTTTCCACATGTCCAAGTGTTTCCCCTTGATATGTGATTTGAATTCTGGTAACGATGATGAATTGGTGTGTTGTTTCTCCTTTGTTCCACTTACTTCACACTTTAAAGGTTGTGGATTCCTGCAATGGACACATCCCCAAAGTTACTAAGTTACAACAACAAAAAATGTTTAAGTCTTTGAAACATTAAAATATTCATTCCAATGAAGCTATACAAGTCACAATAAAAATGGTGTCTTACCTAGCCCTCTTGATGCAACATCAGTGGCCACAAGAATGTCTACTTCTCCCTTTTTAAAACCTGCAGAGAAACACAGAATAAATCCGCAAAGGATATGATGTGAGTGAAGCAAAGGTTTAGCAAAATGATAGAAAACCTCTTTCACTCAAATCTGTAACAATCAACACAAAATTCCTTGAGTAGGTTTTCAAGATTACATGGAAGAGAAGGGTGGCAGTCCTAACAAGCTGGTCACAAAAGGTGGCTTTTTCTTCTTTGTTCACTGACTGTACACTCTGGCAGAAAGTCCTGGTTGTTCATTCATCTGGACTTTGGCTTTGTGCCAGGGTCCAAGTTTTGCATGTTGAAAAGATGAACTCTAACTTCAATTAGTAGACTTTTATGACATTGCTCGTTGGAGAGGATTTACTTTTTCCCTGGAATCAATAGGGCCCCGGAACCTATATGCAACAAAAAGTGATTAATTAAGAGTGGTTCCTCTAAAGTTGATGTGCATCTGCCTGAGAGGCAAGGAACCCACAGTCTGCATATAAATAAGCTTGATCTGTGCATGCGAAGTTATAGAATAAGACCAAAGTCTAGAGGTGGACAAATTACCAGAACTTTCTGCAGGAATGTACACTTAGTGAATGCTCTGAAGGGGAAGAAGACAGAATAATGTGACAGGAAAATGGAAGGACACAAGAGTATACTATAGGACAGGGCTATTAGTTTCCACAAGGCAAAAATGCTGAAAATTTGAATCTCAATGGGGTTGTGACACACTGTAAAAAAAAAAGAAGAAAAAATAATGAATACAACTAACAATGATCTGGGAGCCACTTGCTAGGCCTCTTTTGTAGGTCAAGTTTAACCCTCGGACCTCTAGCTGAAAAGCCCTGCTATAGAAGATGGCAAATGACATCTCACAATAGGTTGGCTGAGTTCTTCTGTTGCAGAAGAAGATAAAGAAAGATAAAGAATGCTATCTGTTTCAGCCACAGCCAGTTATTACTACAATATATTGAGTCTTTACGAGTTAAACAACATGATTATGAGACAGAGCTAAAGTAAGAAGTGGAACACAATGAGTAACAATAACAGAAGGACAGGATGAAAGAAGTTAATAAACAAATACAATAGTCAGAGTACTCAAAGACTGTATAATGAGCTGTCTGGTAATGAAAGATCTTGCCTAGGGGACATAACGCCCAATAGTTGTATCCAATATTTGTGAGTTATCATATGAATATAACATGCTTATTGATAAAATGCAGCTGCAGTGTGAAAGACGGGTGTTTTCTAGCTTGTATTTGTTGTCTGTGTTTACAGGCAACTCTGAGCTTTCAGTCGCCAGACAGACATGTGGACTTCTCTTGTAGATACTCCAGTCATGCCACTGTCTATTTATGTAATGTGCTAATAAAGCTTTTTTAGTTGCAACAGTTTTCTTGTGAATGTGACAATGTCAAGCTGACCAGTCCTACTTTTGATTTGGTTTGATATTTTTTCACAACAATGAAAAGGGTCAGAAGACTGAAGTAGTGAAGTAACTTACTCTGCAGAGTCCTGTCCCTCACCACCTGAGACTTGTCTCCGTGTATTGCTACTGCCTTGAACCTGCACAAGACACCATGAGTCACAAATAGCGTAAGTTATCAAGAATTTATTTTTTCATCTGTTACTGGCCGCCATCTTCTTCTTCATGTTAATTGGCTGTAAACTCCAGAGAAAAGTTATGGCAGCTCGTCCACTTCTGTACTTTAGTCTCGTTCCAGAACTTGAGTTTTGTGTGCACATCCACTTTACAGACCTAACTTATCCTTACACAGACTGTTGGTTCCTTGCCTCTGAGATGCACTCCGATCCCAAAGGGTACCATCCTAACTAGTCAACTTTTGTGACATGTTTGTTGGGGGGAACGGGACTAAGTCTATTCTCCCCCCCCCCCCCTAAATGGGGTTCCAGAACCTATAAGAAAAGACAACGGATCTGAGGTCCCATGTTCACACTATGGAAGACTTTTCTTGAGGCAAGAGAGAGAGAGAAAAAGAGAGAGAGAGAGAGAGAAAGAAAGAGAGAGAAAGAGAGAGAGAGGGAGAGAAAGAGAGAGGGAGGAGAGAGAGAGGGGGAGAGAGGGAGAGAGAGAGAGAGAGAGAGAGAGAGAGAGAGAGAGAGAGAGAGAGAGAGAGAGAGAGAGAGAGAGAAAGATTTGCCTAAGGTTGTAAAGGTTATGGGTTTGTTTCAAGGCGGCGGCATTTAGTTCACGGAAGCAATTTTTTACAGAGATCCCTGGTGATCATTGCCAGAGCTATGAAGTCAATTCTTTATGTGACCCTCTGGGCAGGCGAGGAGCCAACAGAATGCATACAAAAAAGCCAGATCTGTCCAATGGATTTGCACACAAAAATCAAGCATTGTACCAAGACTAAAGCCCAGAAGTGGACAAACAACCAGAACAATGCCCAAGAAAAACACTTCTCGAAAAAAATTTAAAAAAAGATTAGACCTAAGTCTTTTCTAGGCTAATACCGGGAGCATTTCTGTTTGCATATTGTTAAAATCAGAGGAAAAAAGGTTCATTAAAACATTTCCTGGTAAAGGTTCCTTGCTACATTTACCGGCAGATTAGTCACATAAAGCCTCTAAAAGAAACATGGACCGGCTATTAATTTAAGCCTTCTACTATTAGTATAGTCGGCTCTGTGGCTAAGTCACTACGAACACTTCGTAATGCCAGGAGCGATCCCAGCTGCAGGCCATGCGCCTTGCGTTGCTTTGGACAGTGGTATCAAAGAAGCCAACTGTCCAGAAAGCAATGGCAAACTACTGGACGTAAATTTGTTTAGAAAAACCACATACCAGCCAGGGGCTGTTTGGTTTGGTCCTGTAAAGGATACGCACCTAACATTAACAATTAGTATAAAGGAAGCCGCTGTGGTGTAGTGGCTAGCCGCTCACCTGCCGATCCAAAGGTTGCAGGTTGGGGAAAAAAATGAGCTTGGCCCCAATACCGCCTTAAATGGGCACCAGGTAAAGTTCTGGGAAGTAAAGGTGGTCAGAGAGATGCTGACCAAATCACCCACCGAGTGCCAACTGGTCTATAAAGTATAAGTCTAGCCCTATATGCCCAAAGATGCAGAAAAGGGTCCTTTATTAGTATAAAACACAAGAAGCTCACATTCTGTAGAAGTCAGAGATTACAGAGTGAAGAAAACTTGTGAACTAGCTAACTACAGAGAGGGATTTCAGGACAAATGGGCAAACACACTCCCTTCATCAAACAGCATTTTGCTTTGTATTAAGTTACCAGTAGTACATGTTGCCACAAAAGTTTTAACACAATTCTTACATTCTCTTCTGCAGCATCTGTGTCAGGAAGTCTGCCTGCATCTTTGTCTGGGCAAATATCAAAGTCTTCTGCTTTCCATCTGCACTTGCCAGCTCTAGTTCATTTATCAATCTAAAACAAACAAACAAAACACACACAAAACACTGGAGTTCATCACTTCTAGAAGCTTCTGCTCTATATTCTTGTCTCCATGCACAAAATAACAACCATAATCCAAACTTCTTCTTTGTCTTCACTGGCTGTAAACTCTAGCAGAAAGTCGGGATTGATCGTGCATGCACATCAATTTTACAGATCTGGCTTAATTGTATGCAAGCTGTTTGTTCCTCGCATGCAGGCAGATGTGTTTCGACTTTAGAGGGCAAATTAGTTCGCCTTTTATGACATGCTTCAAAGGAAATGTTGAACCAATTTATGCTGGCCAGATCCCGGGTAGGAAAGTACTGGTGGTTCTTGACAAGTATGAACCCTGGTCCTGGCGTAACACCAGGTGCAGTTTAACAGCTCTGCATCCCCGGCCCAAACAGGACTGCAGGGTACTGTGTAACTCTAGGGTAGTCCACTATATCGTTTTATAAACTTAACATGTGGTATGTGAAATCTGTATCTACATTAGGCTACCCTGCAATGGTCTTAATATTGGTATAAGGGAAAATAAATGTTATATTGTGAAATAAAGTAGGCAGTTGAGAACAAAGCAAGGAGTGAAACAAGGATGTGCTTTGCCACCAGATCTCTTCTATAGTGAAATAATGAGAAAGGTCAAGAAATAGACCAGGAATACTAGCTGGAGGGTGTACGAGGCGGGTCAATAAGTTAGTCATTAATGGTTGTTTTAAAAAAAACAGATAACTTTAAAACCAGTTTTTTTAAACACGCACACTGTCCCTTTTTTTTTCCCAACATAATTTTCACCAACACTGATGCACTTATCCCATCGTTTTATAGTCCTCTCCAACCTGCTGCACAGAGCTGCATGCTCTGTTTTCTAAACCATATATTCACTTCACCTTCAATTTCTGCGCCACTCGCTAAATGTCTCCCACAAAAGTTTCAGTGGACTAAAAAAAATTCAATCGATCATGCATTATGTTGTATGCTGAACAATGTGAGCACCCTATTGCAGCTGCTACAGAGTCAACCGCATCCTTGAGAAAAAAAATTCTACCCAGCTATACACCACTTTACGGAATAAACATTTGTAGGCATAAACAGGATGCATTTCCTTTAAAATGTCATTTGCCAAACAAACAAAAAATAAACAGAAAACCGCACACAGTTCTTTGAGAGTACACTCCGTAAGTAGTCAGAATTTTCTTTCTGTGTTGTGTATGCACATGCAACACCTAGTGCCACCTAACAAATGGAAACATAGTTCTATGTTGCTGTCATCTAATGATACCTTTAGACATTTTCCTGCCATCCCATAACCATTTGTGACTTATTAACTTTGCCTCGTACTATAAACAATCTTCATTATGCAGATGATACAGCAATAATAGCTGAAAACACAGAAGACCTATAACAACTATTAGACATTGTGGTACTAGAGAGTGCAAAAAATAGACTTCCCCTGAATGTCAAGTCAATGGTTACATCAAAGAAGAAGACATCCCCAAAATGTGACATAGCAATGAAGGGAAAGTGCTTAACCAAGTCAATAAATTCAAGTATTTGGGTTTATTTATAACATCAGATGGACAATGTGACAGAAATGAAGAGCAGAATTGGCGAGGCAAAGGCAGCATTTCAGAAGATAATAAATCACCCACTTAACATCAGAAAATGAGCACTGAAATGTTACACCCAGCCTGTTCTGTTGTATGGCAGTGAATCTTGGAATGTGAGCAAACAAATAATAAAGAGTTTGGAGGCATCAGAGATGTAGTTCTTCAGAAGAATGTTAAATATACTTTGGAATGCCAGAATAACAAACAATGAATGTATGGAAATGGCTAATAATGGTAGAAAATGATATACAACAATGAAGAGACAAGCAAAGTTCTTTGGTCACGTGGTTGAGTAAAGGGGCACTGGAAAATAAGACGACAGAAAAGTTCACTGGTAGAAGAGGCAGAGAAAGACCAACAGAAATGATGGTGGATGGCTTATGATAGTGGCATGGAGGAATATCATCAGCGAAATTGATTCAGAACACCAAAGACCGAGATCTGTGGAGATGCATGAATGTCCCTATGCCAGCTAGCAAAGCACTTGATGATGATAAGCTTCCAACCCTACAGAAAGCAATGACAAACTTATCATCGTCATTGTCCTGGTGTGCCCTTATATGTTACATAGGTCTTGAGATCTATTCTTCCATTCTGCTCTATCCTGTGCAATCCCTTGAATATGGATGGAAACCTGACCAGTCCTTCTAGCGTCTCTGTTTTGGCCTTTCTTTTATAATCTTCGATTCCTAAATCCCTTTATTTCCCATTTTAGTGCCTGTCTGCTGATTCTCTGCTCATTTCTTTTTGAGGATCTGTCCATTATAGCACCAGCTTCTTTGTCTTAAAACTGTTGTTACCAGTGGCTGTCCAGACATTGATGTTATTTCTCCACTCCTCTTGAACTCATCCCATTTTTTTAATAGCCATCCGTACGTAAAACAAATGAACATGGGATAAGTAAAAACAAGATGACAATACTTACAAATTAAGTTTTTCCCTTCTCTCACAAACATGAACTTTCTGTAGAATGTTGGGGTTGGCCATCAGGTTCACAGAACCAATATTGACCTGTGTGAACTCTCCCAGGAAATCGTGAGCTAGCTGTTGAATATCCTGTGGCCAGGTGGCACTCCACATCAACATCTGCCGATCAGGCTGTGAGACATGAAGGGTAATAATGTATTAAGTATATGATATCAATTAATTTAAAGAAAAGCTCAGTATGTTTTCAGTATGTTTTTTGGGGGGTTTAAATTACATATGTATATAAATCACATATGTTTATGAGAACTTTGGTCTGTCACAAGAAATTTCTTTTTTTTTTCTGCGTACACTGGTATTAAACTCCAGCAGAAAGTTCTGATTGTCCATCCGCCTCTGAAATTTAGCTTTGTTCCAGAACCTGAGTGTTGTGTGCACACATTTTACAGATCCGACTTATTTGCAGATGGTTGGTTCCTTCCCTCTCAAGCAGATGCACTCTGAAGGAAGCTCCCAATTAGCCAACTCTTAAGTCGAGCCAGTGGAGCTACTCTTGTTTTCCCCACAATGGGGCCCTGGAGTGTTGCCTGTACAGAACAGAGGGAATTAAATAGCACGGCAGTACAGTAAAACTTCAATAAACATGAAGGATCAGTTCTCAACCAAAAAACCTACAACTAGCCACTCAAAAGCAGAAACAATGTTATCAAAGCTCTTCGACTGGTTTGAAATGCAAGAGAAGACAAATGCAACACAGATCCTACGTCTGCGTAATATAGAAAACATCACTGCGCAGAAAACCCGAGAAGATGACAAATAATTTTAAAGTAATGTAAGTTTACAATATTACATTTCTGTACATAATTAATCTTATATTAAACTTTATCTTTGACGCTGTGTAAAATTAAATACGTGTGTGTTTTATTCACTTTTAACGGATTCAATTTTCATTTTCAATTCAAGCCTGCAGTGAAATCATGTTATGTACAGATTAAGAGACTTCTGTTATGTGTCTTTTTGGTTATCCATCGCCGCCCTGCTACGGACGGTGGCGGTTAATCTAAGTTTGGAAAAGAACTAAACATATTATAGTCAATCAAGAGATGAGCAGAAGACAGGACACTCATTAGTCAACAGGTAGGTCCCTTACGGAATGTCACTCTCATCACGGCAAACCTGAAAGTCTCTTTCTCCTGCCCTATATGCCTTCATAGCCAATGCATTTTCAAAGTCTTGTATCCACCTTCACAGAGGTCCGCCCCTATTGTTTTCCCAAAACTGTCCCCTCCATCACCATTCTCCCCAGGCCATCATAATGTTTAGCATGACCAAAACACCTCCGCTTCTAGGACAGGATGCTGTTTAAAAACCAATTCTCCTCAATGTTCAGATTGTGTCGGATATCAGTGATCTATTTCTTCTTGGTCCATGGCACTTTATGCATTTTTTGTGTGTAGCACTTCAACTGAAAAACTGTTCTACACATTGTTTTTTCATATTCAGGAAACCTAATAATAATAATACTAGAATGTGTTTGCACTGAATCCCTCGGATAAAAATAGGGATTTAAAAAAAATAACAGTAAAGAAAATTGGACCAAGATGAAAAAGATGGGACGGACATGGAGTAATCTGTTAAATATAGCAAAGGAGAGGATGATCTAACATGACTGGTTAAGGACCTAAAATCCACTGACTGATGAAGGACTGAAGAAAAAAGAAGATATGTGACAATAATGATAATTTTCACCAGATTTCAAGTATAAAAACAGTTTAAAATGCATGTCTTTATAACTCTAAAGGCTCACTCACCCTTAATGGCTGTAGAGCTTTTCTTATCTGTGGTTCAAATCCCATATCCAACATACGATCTGCCTCATCCAGTACAACATATGATGTACGGTCGAGATTGATAACGCCCATGTCCATAAAGTCAAGAAGGCGGCCTGGAGTAGCCACTACTATTTCTGGACCTGAAAGTCATATGATGTGTAGAGTGTGACATTCAACTGACATTATATATCCCCACAGATAGGGGGAGACAAGGGAATGAGAGGGAAAGGAATGAGATGACATTGCGAAGAAGGGAGGATAGAGGGAACAAATATTTCTTCTTTGCGTTCACTAACTGTAAACTCTGGTGGAGGGTTCTGGTTGTCTGTCCACTTCTAGACATTAGCCCTGCTCCAGGGTTTGTGTTTTGCATGCAAATCCTTTTTCGGGATCTGGATGCAGACTGTCAGTTCCTTGTCTCTCAGGCAGATGCAATCTGACTTTGGAGAAATAATAAGTCTAATAAGTCGACCTTTTCAACATGCTTGTTGTGAAGCGGGTGTGTGGTGTCTATTCCTTTTTTTTCCACCTCACAATGGGGCCTCAGGAGTTTACATGAGGAGGAGGAAAGACAGACAGGGATGACATAGAGGACAGACATCTGGGAAGGAAGGACATAGACAGGAAAGGAGGACAGAGGAAGATGACAAGTAATTAGATTCCGAGAAACAGGAGTTTATGCAACAGTGACCTTTTGAGTATTGAGTGAGTCTAGTGTGACAGTACTGGCAATGACCACTGACGCTCCCCTAGTTACCTTATAGTTTAGGGCAGAAGCTATATATATATTAGAAGTTAGAGGATGCGAGTGCTTACATAACTTCGATGAGATTTTCGCGTCGCCTAGCAACCGGCCTTCCCCTAATACTTTCCGCTAAAAACCGGATAGGGCTAGTTACATTTAACTCATGGATTACTAGTTTTGCAACCAATCAAAGTGCCCTGTTCGACCAATCAATAGAACGTACCAGAGGGCGCTTTATCTTTTTGGCGCATGCGCATGGCTGGCGTCACGTGGGTCGTCCATTTTTGAGCGGAAGCCGCCATCTTCCGGTCTTTGCAGTTCCAAACGTGGTCGAGTGATGATCGGTAGTTTTTCAAGTTCAGTATTCAGATTAGCGAGTGTAGTTCTATATTAATTCGTTCTGGATTACGGTAGTGATTTCTGACCGATCTGAGGGGGTAAGTTGGCACTCTTTTTCTAATTGTGAATCTTCTGTAAGTGTACTATTAATGTAGCATTATATATTAAAATTGTTATCCCTGAATTTGCTGGCTGGAGTTCTAGAGGTAACCGATATAAAAATATATATGGCCACGTGCGTTTAACCTTACCTTTACTAGTTAGTGCTGAAGCTAATATTTAAATGCGGTGTACTTTGTAAACCATCGTAACTGAATTATATTAATATTTAATTCAGTTAATAAATTCTGAAGAGCCCAGAGAACCAGCAAATTCGGGAAACCACGTGTTCCCTTTTTGCACACGCTTATCAGGGCTTTTACTATCTTCCCCCAGCCCTGCGGCATTTTTCATAACACCAAGGACTCAACGATTAGTACACAATTGTACCCATTGTCATGTCGCCATAGAATCGGCACAGACAAAGAGACAGTTTAAGGGATTTAATCCCAGTATTCATAACCGACTACTAGTCGTAATTGTAACCGACCACGTGTCGAATTTTCTAAACGACCACGTGTCGTATCTGAACTTTAAGAACATCAGCGGTGGATTATCTACAAGAGGATATCACAAGAAATAAGATCTACAAGAAGCCAAGTGTTCCGGTTTCCCCATCAAGTCCAGCCTTTGGGAGTATCCACGGGTGAGCTGTACTCGTGCGGGGAAGGAACTGGACCCAGTAGACATTTCTCTTATGATGATAACCATTTGGTTTAAAATCAAACACCAAACCACTGTCAATTTTTAGCCAGTCAGCTGTCAGTAAAATTAAAGCGACATCATTCTTCATTCACTACTATTCTCGTCTGTCTTTGTTGCTGTGCGTGAGTAATAGTTGAGTGAGCGAGAAAGGGGCATTCTTCGCTTTCTTTCTCTGGGGGCTCTTTCTTTAAAAGTGGCAGAGGAGTTGCCACCAGGATAACTAGTCTGCCTAGCACCACCCATCGGAGCGGGGTAGCCTTATCTTCCTGTCCTCTGTCCCAGGAGCAATATCTCGGTCTCTCTACCCTTGTAGACAATGAAGTACCATACTTCTAGTGAGCCACACTTATAGACTGAAGATACCTCCTGTATAGGAACCCTACCCTTCCTAGGGCCCTCCTATAGTTGTGACAACTGGTACGCTCGTCCGGGATTTTACCAGAGACTATTTCCTAGTAGTCTATAGCTTTATAGGTACTGCACAACTGTTTAATAAGACTGAGCTAAAAATTGATGGTTTAAAATGTTTGTGTAAAATGATTCAAAATTTTAAGTAGTTCAGTTCCAGACCTGGTGTTTTGTTACATACTGTTGTTGTTACGTTACGTATCTGTTGTGACGTGTATAATACATACAGTACTATTTGGTGTTCTACTATAACTGTCAATCATAACTGCTAAGTGATTCTGTTGCGTTGATCTGGTTTTTCTGTCTACTCTGCCTACTAAACAACTTACCCTTCAGGTCATTGATAGAAGCCACTACCTATAGTCATGCCTTTCAAAAGACCAACTATGGCTGAGATAAGGGAAATAGGAATAGAGCTGGGGCACGAGGGTGAAGAGTTAAAAAGGTACATGCAAGATGTAGATAGAGAATACCGGGTGGATGAAAGAGAGTATGGTAAGGCTGAAGCAGAGGCTAAGGAAAGAGCCTTAATTCGAGAAGAAGAAAAGGCAGAGAAAGAAAGGGAAAGGGTAGAGAGAGATAAAGAAAGGCAACATGAAATTAGACTTCGTGAACAGGCCCCAATACCCTCCTCACCGATTCCCAACTATTCTTTACCTAGCCCTGAGGGTTCATCTCAGAATAATCTTGTGGGGGCCCTGAACTTCCCCTTGATGCACTTCGATGAAAAAGCAGATAAAATAGACACCTACTTAGAGAAATTCCAAAAGATGGCTGAGAACTACGGGCTGGAAAAAGAGAAATGGAACTTTAAGGTTTCTCAGGGGCTTCGAGGAGTTGCTTATGATGTTTACAACCAGCTACCTCGGGGTCAGGAAAATGATTTTGAGGCCTTAAAGCAGGCACTTCTCAAAAGATATGAGCTTACCTCCGGAGCATATAGGCATAAGTTTCGAACAGCCCAACGGCAAGCGGGTGAATCGTTTAGCCAACTGCTGAGTAGACTCCAAAGCTATCTTTCAAAATGGATGACTTTAGGGGGTCATGATCACTCATACGATGGGTTGGAAGAAATGGTGCTGGCTGAGCAACTGAGGGAGTGTATGTCGAAACCTATGCAGACTTTCTTAACAGAGAATGGGGCTGAACGCTTAGACGACATGATTACTCTTGCAGAACGCTATCATGCAGCCCATGGGGAAGTATCTTTTAAGCCCAAACCCCAACCCACCTTTGAAAAACCTCCGGTGAAAACACCCGTACAACCTTATAAAAATGCCGCAAAGGGGCCCAAACCCCAACATAATCAAAATCAAAAACCCCAGCCGCAACTAGCGTCGGGGTGGAGAAATCCATACTGCAAATATTGCAAGGTTAATACCCACTACACGGCCGAATGCCCGAAAAAAACCTGCCCCTCAGTACGCGGCATGTGTGGCAGCTGAAAAGCCTCCTAGTGTACTCTTCCCTACTACGAGGAGACCACCCGTGGTGGAAGTGATCTCAGTCAACCGACAGAGAGTCGATTGTCTCTATGATACCGGCCTCCAGTATGACAGTTTAATTGCATCATATCTGGTAGAACCTGGCCAGCTAACTGGAGACACTATTAAAGTCAGCGGGGCTACCAAGAGTTCCCCCACTATGACTTTGCCTATAGCTTTAGTTGAAGTGGAGTCCAAGTATGTTACTGGGACTGTATCCGCTGCTGTGGTAGATGATCCGATTTATCCTTTTATCCTAGGGTGTCGGTATGTTTATTTAAGTGAACCATCTACTCCCATAGCTCTCGCGGCTGTACAGACCAGGTCTCAGGCTAAAGATAGCCTAGAGCCTGTTCAACCTTTAAACCCCCTTCCGGGTGAAATAAGGGCTGCCCAAAAACAGGACCACACTCTTCAACCTTGCTACGGAAAGTTGCCCAAAGCCCAAACCCCTCCTAGTAAGGGAAACTTTTTATGTCAAAAGTAATTTGCTGTACCGTAGGGCAGGAAAAGATGGAGACGAGTTTGGTCAACTTGTTGTACCTTCCCCCTACCGGACGCAAATCTTGCACATGGGACATACTATCCCATTCTCTGGACATATGGGGATTGGGGCTACACAGCAACGTATCGCCTGCCATTATTACTGGCCGGGGATGAATGGGGACATTAAGCGGTATGTAAAGTCATGTCCAGAATGCCAAAGGGTAGCTCCCAGGCATTGGACAGTTCCAGTAACTTTAGGTGACATGCCATTGATGAACACTCCATTTGAGAGAGTGGCAGTCGACATAGTCGGTCCACTCCCTCGCACCAAGAAAAGAAATTCCTTTATTTTAACTTTGGTGGATACCTGTTCGATGTGGGGGGAGGCGATTGCCCTACCCGCTATCGATTCAAAGCGAGTAGCGGAAGCACTCGTGACCATTTTCACAAGATTGGGATTTCCCAATCAAATTTTGACAGACAACGGCTCACAGTTCCGAGGGAAACTGATGGGAGAAGTCTTCCAGATTCTACAAACCCGGCATATCCACACTAGTCCATATCACCCACAGTCAAACGGCCAGGTGGAAAGATTTAACGGAACCTTAATGACGATCCTGAGGAAGTTAGCTCAGGAAAAACCAGAGGTTTGGGATGAGTACCTACCAGCGGCTTTATTCGCCTACAGGGAGGTACCCCATGGATCTACGGGAATCCCACCTGCTACTCTTCTATTCGGACGACCTATTAAGGGGCCCTTGGAAGCCCTAATGAGGACGTGGACTGAAGAGAAGGCGGAAGAGACTGTAGTGACAGCCTCCAAGTATGTGGAGGAACTGAAAGGAAAGTTGGAAATGGGTTGGAAACTGGCAACGTCAAATGTGAAAGCCGCCCGCAAGAAACATGCTGCCCTTTATAATAGGAAAGCCAAGGACCGTTTCCTGGAACCAGGAGACAAGGTCATGTTACTTTTGCCAAGTGGCAGCAATAAACTGGAGATTGGTTGGCAAGGGCCCTACTCGGTTGTGGAGAAGGTGTCCCGCACCAATTATAAGATCTCCAAAAGAGGAAAACTGAAAGTCTTTCACACATAAACCTGCTTCGAAAGTATTTCGAAAGAACAGAAACTACCCCGGTGCATTTGATGACACTTGCGGTAGCTACGGAGGTCGAATGTGGAGAGGCTGCAGGGGTCGAGTACCCGTTACAACCTCGAGAAACAGCTCAGGACGTGGAAATAAACCCCATCCTGTTGGATTCGCAACAACAAAGAATAAGAGAGGTCTTAACTGCACACTCAGCAGTGCTCACAGACAAACCGGGTCGCACAAGTCTGGTCGAGTTTGACATGAAACTGACCAGTACGGAACCGGTCAGACAGAGGTGTTATCCTATACCTTATGCTAAGGAGGAAGCCCTCCAGGCTGAGATTGCTCACCTTTTGCAAGAAGGAATTATCTCCCCTTCTGAATCACCTTATAGTGCTAGTGTTGTGCTCCTAAGGAAACCTAGTGGGGAGCATCGGCTTTGCATTGACTACAGGCAACTAAATGGGGTGACGGAATTCCAACCTGAACCCCTACCTGACCAAGGACAACTATTTTCTAGACTTAGTAAAGCTAAGTACTTTTCCAAGATAGACCTCAGTAAGGGGTACTATCAGATCCCAGTAAAGAAAGAAGTTCGCCCTTATTTAGCATTCAGCACCCCTCAGGGGCACTATGAGTTCAACGTCTTACCATTCGGCCTTAGCAATGCACCTAGTGTGTTTACCCGCATGATGAGAATGCTGTTAGGCCCATTAAAACGGCCAACGCTACAACATTTTATGGATGACATCCTCATCGCGTCAGAGCATTTTGAAGAACACCTCAACACTCTCGACACTTTGCTAGGAAGGCTTGCAGAAGTGGGGTTAACAGCCAGGCCTTCTAAATGTAAACTGGCTTTTGGACAACTAGAATTTCTGGGACACACCATATCACAGGGGATATATGTGCCCTGAACAAAAGAACGTGGATAAGTTGCACAAGGCACCTAGACCAAAAACTAAGAAGGATGTGCGGTCCTTTGTATCTCTGTGTGGGTTCTATCAAAAGTACATACAAGACTTTAACACGATAGCCTCCCCACTTACAGATGCTACAAAAAAGGGAGCCCCAGAGATGGTGCGTTGGTCAGCTGACTGTGAAACAGCCTATGCTAGCCTCAAGAAAAAGCTAACCTCCAAACCTATTCTTCAGCTCCCGGACCTCACTAAAACCTTTACGTTGAGGACTGATGCCAGTAATATAGGAATAGGAGCGACCCTACTCCAGGAAGGTAGAGAAGAACCATCCATGTTGTTTCCGATAGCATATGCCAGCCGGAAGCTTAACGGTGCTGAAAGAAATTATTCAACCATTGAGAAAGAGTGTTTATCCCTAGTATGGGCAGTGCAGAAATTCCAGCCATTCTTGTACGGAACGAAATTTAAAGTACAGAGTGACCACCAGCCTCTGATGTTTCTAGCGGCATCTAAGAAGCTCAACACTAGGCTGATGAGATGGTCACTGTTACTCCAACCCTACACTTTTACAGTAGAGTACATTCCGGGGAAAGAGAATGTAGGAGCAGATTTCCTGAGTCGTCACCCTCCAGAAGAGGAGAATGATCAAGCTAACCCAGATGAAGGAGATACGCCAGATGGTCATCTTAGTCTCTAAAAAGTTTGGATCCCAGAACTTTTTTTTTTACGGGGGGCCTATGTGACAGTACTGGCAATGACCACTGACGCTCCCCTAGTTACCTTATAGTTTAGGGCAGAAGCTATATATATATTAGAAGTTAGAGGATGCGAGTGCTTACACAACTTCGATGAGATTTTCGCGTCGCCTAGCAACCGGCCTTCCCCTAATACTTTCCGCTAAAAACCGGATAGGGCTAGTTACATTTAACTCATGGATTACTAGTTTTGCAACCAATCAAAGTGCCCTGTTCGACCAATCATAGAACGTACCAGAGGGCGCTTTATCTTTTTGGCGCATGCGCATGGCTGGCGTCACGTGGGTCGTCCATTTTGAGCGGAAGCCGCCATCTTCCGGTCTTTGCAGTTCCAAACGTGGTCGAGTGATGATCGTAGTTTTTCAAGTTCAGTATCAGATTAGCGAGTGTAGTTCTATATTAATTCGTTCTGGATTACGGTAGTGATTTCTGACCGATCTGAGGGGGTAAGTTGGCACTCTTTTTCTAATTGTGAATCTTCTGTAAGTGTACTATTAATGTAGCATTATATTAAAATTGTTATCCCTGAATTTGCTGGCTGGAGTTCTAGAGGTAACCGATATAAAAATATATATGGCCACGTGCGTTTAACCTTACCTTTACTAGTTAGTGCTGAAGCTAATATTTAAATGCGGTGTACTTTGTAAACCATCGTAACTGAATTATATTAATATTTAATTCAGTTAATAAATTCTGAAGAGCCCAGAGAACCAGCAAATTCGGGAAACCACGTGTTCCCTTTTTGCACACGCTTATCAGGGCTTTTACTATCTTCCCCCAGCCCTGCGGCATTTTTCATAACACCAAGGACTCAACGATTAGTACACAATTGTACCCATTGTCATGTCGCCATAGAATCGGCACAGACAAAGAGACAGTTTAAGGGATTTAATCCCAGTATTCATAACCGACTACTAGTCGTAATTGTAACCGACCACGTGTCGAATTTTCTAAACGACCACGTGTCGTATCTGAACTTTAAGAACATCAGCGGTGGATTATCTACAAGAGGATATCACAAGAAATAAGATCTACAAGAAGCCAAGTGTTCCGGTTTCCCCATCAAGTCCAGCCTTTGGGAGTATCCACGGGTGAGCTGTACTCGTGCGGGGAAGGAACTGGACCCAGTAGACATTTCTCTTATGATGATAACCATTTGGTTTAAAATCAAACACCAAACCACTGTCAATTTTTAGCCAGTCAGCTGTCAGTAAAATTAAAGCGACATCATTCTTCATTCACTACTATTCTCGTCTGTCTTTGTTGCTGTGCGTGAGTAATAGTTGAGTGAGCGAGAAAGGGGCATTCTTCGCTTTCTTTCTCTGGGGGCTCTTTCTTTAAAAGTGGCAGAGGAGTTGCCACCAGGATAACTAGTCTGCCTAGCACCACCCATCGGAGCGGGGTAGCCTTATCTTCCTGTCCTCTGTCCCAGGAGCAATATCTCGGTCTCTCTACCCTTGTAGACAATGAAGTACCATACTTCTAGTGAGCCACACTTATAGACTGAAGATACCTCCTGTATAGGAACCCTACCCTTCCTAGGGCCCTCCTATACGCATGCAGAGAAAGGGAGAGACAGTAGCAAGCTTCGCTTAACAGGTTACAGGTAGTTAGCGTCCTTTGGATACTTTCTCCAGGTATACTGTCGTGGTGGAAAACGAACATGCAGACACACTGTACCACTTGGGTGATGAAATGATGCATGGAATGCTAGATGTTGTAAGGGTCCTTTTGCTGCGAGTGAACACTGCGTAGGTACAAACATCATAGTCTGAGAAAGGTGCTGCAAGTGTGACCAGAGGATCTGGCCGCCACTCAAAGGAAAAGTGAGATAGATTTACAATCAAATCATCACTGGTGCAGTCGGAAGTGGAACTCTGCGCTTCTGAATATAATCAAGTACAGAAAGTATTGTGAACGGCACTCAGAAAGAAGTAGAAAGATAGAAGAACACACTAGACAACATAAAAAACGAAAGCTATAGTTACCGTGCCGAGAATTGAACCTGTCACCTCCAGACGGCGTCTGCGCCTCGCCATGAATACAAGTGCACTAAGATACATGGTCAACTAGGCACCCCCAGAAAAAGGTGTCTCATTGGCCATGTCTATCGTACTTCTGAATATAGCCATTGTAGCACTTTTAAATAAGCCCTGAGTGCTGTGATGTTAATTCTTAACTCAACAATCACACAATGCATTCACACAGCACAACAAATTGAATGCTTTCTAACCTGCACAACCACTCACCTTCTGAAATATACGAAGCCTGAACAGATTTTGACTGGCCACCAAACAAACAGCAGGATTTGATACCAAGGACCCGGCCGTACTCAATGGCCACACTTTTGATCTGTTGGGCCAGTTCTCGAGTCGGTGCAATAACCAGTACCTGGCAGAAAACAATGAGATATTTCCACCTCATACCACAGAGAGAGAGAGAGAAAGAGAGTGAGGGGGTAATAATAAGAGAGATACAGTGATAGAAACAGGAAACAAAATGGGAAAAGGAGAACATGATCACCAATTTTCTTCTAAGTTAACAAATAAGAGCCACCATAGATAGTATAACGGCCAGATGCTTGTATGCAATCTCTGGGTCCTAAGGGAGTAACTTTTTAAAAATACCTTGGTTTCCAGGTTTACCCAGCCTAAAATTATTTGGGCTTTTTTCTTCACTCAAAGAATTCCTGGGTTTTCTCCAAAGGGTTTCCGAGATGAAAGGATTGAAAAAAAAAGTAGAAAAATAAATAAAGAAACCTTTCAATGAATGATCCATTAGAATCCAACATGTACAATCACAAACTACAAATACACACTACTTATTTTTTAATTTTTACAAATCAGTAAGCATGCTCTTTCTTCTTCTGCATTCACCCATGTGGCCCAAAAAAAAAAAAGGAGGGGGGGTCTGTGTGGTTTACAGCTGGGCTGCAATATCTGCACCCTTTGGTCCACACATGAAATTTTAACAAACCCACTAATTAGTCAACTTTTACCTTTCACATCATCCTTTTGTGTGTGTGTGTGTGTGTGTGAAAAGGGAAGGGTCTATTAATTGTGTGTGCAAACAGGGCCCACAGAATCAACACGTGGAGCAAGATAATTCATTTTACAAAGCAACTTTAAAAACAAGCATAATTAATGCATGTACAAAGTTCACATCCAGATACTCACAATTGGTCCTTCTCCTTTTGTACTCCTTGCCTGGTTTTTAATATGTACAAGACCTGGCAGAATAAACTGTAAAGACAAAAGCAGAACTGTTATGGAGAGAATAGCTACATTTGGATTCAGTTACCAACTGTATCATATATTTCCGTATCACAATTCGAAAGATGCAACACTACAGTTAACAATTATGTTATACATTTTACTTTCATAATTCAAAAAAAAACAAAAAAAAACATGATATTTAACAAACCTTTTATAGATTTCAGTATAATTCAAATGACACCAGGATATATAGTTAACTCTTTGTAGACTTTTCACCAGTTAATCAGACATTCTGATTCTGGATATATAGTTAACTCTTTGTAGACTTTTCACCAGTTAATCAGACATTCTGATTTTGTTCCAATTGCAGGGAAAACCGAATTTGTATGAATTGTTTTGAAAAACTAGGATTAGCAACAGGAAGTCATTTTTTTTTCTGAAGTCGGTATGTTGTTTGCATCACTCTCTTCTCTATATCAAATGATAAATGAAAAGGTCTAGAACTGTTTAAATTGCTCTGTCGCTGTTGAATCTCAGCCAGATAGTGACAATAGTCTTGATATTATGATTGATAAAGCCATGTGCCAAACCTGTGTTGATAAATAGATTTATGGATGATGTCTGAACAACATTTTTCAATTGGATCATATACTTTCCCGATTTCAGTTATGAAACTTGACATGTCATATAAAAATGGTCATAACATCCAAAGGATTTAAAATATTTGTTTCAAATAAAGACTAGCTGATACATAATTGAACAGAGAAGGCATGTGTATTCTTAGAAATGGGCAGCAGTGTTGCTGAACCAGTAAAAAATAAGGTAAGCACACAATTTTTTGCGTAAATTATTTTCATATGTGACTACCAAAATGTTGTGTGATTTTGATAATATTTTGGTGTAATACTGTCATTTAAATAGTTTAGATTTATTTTGCACTTATCTCTTTTTAATTTGATATACTATCTGTCCCTATACAGCCAATACCTTTTCTTCAGGAAGGTTTTAGCTTTGTCATGTTGCAGTGAAAAATTGATGCTGTCCAACCCCCAGAACAAATATGTGGTCCTGAAAGAGCTAATAAGGCTGCATAAAGACAAATAAAATGCTTTCAATAGAAACAATTTTTTTGTCTTTTGTTTTGTTGAAGTGATTAAAACGCTTTATTGATCCTACACACAGATATATAAACATGTGAAGCATACACATAAGTAGCATAAGAAACATTACAAAATGACATGAGAAATCTGGTTTCTAAGGAAACCATATAATTCTTTATGGAACATAGATGTGGATGACAGTCTGGGTTTTATGGATTTTTCAAGTAATTGTGGATGATGACATTTACAAATGTAGTTTAATAAATTCAGGAGGAGGATAGCCAAAGCAATGCAAAAAATTAAACAGCCTTAAAAGTCAAAATTTTGAAAGCAAGCTTTTTTTCCTGCAGCAATATACAGATGTGAGTTGTAGACTATCTTGAAATCCTTAAGAACGAAAATGGGGGTGTTGAGCTGAAATTTTATTGAGAGATGCTGGGAGGGGAGGGGGAAGAAAAAAACAATGATACCGTAAAAGACCCGAAAATCAAGTTTATGGGTAAGTATCAAGCGAAACTGGCGACTGGGATAAAAAAAAACCAGCTATAGGCATGGTACTAGGAAAGAGGTGCAGGGGTCCGCCAGCATGACGATGGGCACATGATGTAAGTAACAACTTGGGTGGGAAAGAGCATAAGGAGGGACAGCTGGCTAGCAACTGATTTTCTCTCAAGAAGACAATGACCAAAGTGATGTTTTGCAAAGGACCCACTACAGGATAGGGAGTTGTAAATAAAGCTGATGTCATATATATTTTTTTTTAAAAACACTAAACATATCATACATACCCCTAAAGTTTTTCCAGAGCCAGTCTGTGCTATCCCCACCATGTTTTTTCCAGACAGAGCTAGTGGCCATCCTAGACTCTGTATGGGTGTTGGTTGTGCCCAGCCATTTTTCTCCAGCTGCTTATTTATCTCCTCTGGGAATTGAAAAAATTTAGATTTTTTTTAAAGATTGGTCTCTTTTCCTGTTGGTAATACTTTTACACTATGGATCGGATGGGTGTGGGCCCTGATTTGAAGTAAAAACAGTAAAGGCCGCTGACGTGATGCTGAGCACATCCCCTACCAAGCGCTGACTGGTTTATACAAAATAGGTCTAGCCCTTTTCGCTTGACATGCCTGAAGTTGTCAAAAAGGCTCCTTTCCTTTATTACATAGGGAAAAGTAATACGACTGATACAAGAGACTGAGTCTTCACTATGTAGTGTTGTTTCTTAGCGTTCACCGGCTGTAAACTTTGGCTGAATGTCAACTTCCGGACAGTACATCTTGTTCCAGGCACATCCAATTTATGAACCGAGCTTATGTATAAGCAGACTGTTGGTTCCTCACCTCTTTCAAAGGAACGCCCCCTAGTCAACTTCTACAACACGCTTGTCAGGGGGCAGTAGGTCTATTTATTGTTCTTCTACAATAAAGCCCCCGGAACCCACACGGGGAATTCAACTTCTTTTGCGTACAGCCTCCTTTTCTTCTTCGTTCGCCAGCTGTAAGCTCCTGTGGAAAAGTCCTTGTTATTCATCCATTTTAACTTTGACTTTGTGCCAGGGCCTGAGTTTTGCATGCACTTTCAGTTTACTGGCTTATTTGTGTGCAGTTGGTTATTCCTTGCCTCTCGGGCAGATGCACTCCAACTTCAAAGGAAGTCCCGGATTAGTCAACTCCTACAACAGCTTGTTGAGGCAGTGCGACTATTCTTGTTTTCCTCTCGTATATCCAAAGATGTGATTGCGCTGTATCCATTAACAGCATGGCTGCGATATTTGCGCTTTACAGTTGCCACATCTGACTTCTGCAGGCACTCATTGACCTGATTAGACTTCCACGGAATGCATCCCTCAATTTAGTTAGGAGAATTACAATGCTTATCATCAAATAAATATATAACATAAAAAAACTGACACGTACTGATTGGCACTCAGAAAGAAGTAAACAGAAGGACGTACAAATTAATGAGATCATAAAGGATACAAAATAAATTATCTCTCACCTGGAAAATTTGCTTCATGGAAATGTGACACAGGAATTGGTCTCTGTCCTCTCTTCACAATAATATTGTGCTGTTTGTAGAAGCTATTGATTTCAGCCTGTAAGAACGTACCCAACAATAAAATTAATTATCGATTCGTCAAGTGACAAACAGCCTTGAACAGAAATAATGGCCAATACCACATTGCAATGACTTGAAGATGCAAATGACAAAAATAAAACAGAGAAAGGCCCTGCCCTCTTTTTATCATCTCATGCCTCTATCTTATTTACCAAAGAGGAAGCATTACTGAGTAGTCTCTGTTATATCTTCTTCTTTTTAATGTTCTCAAGCAGCAAAACTGATACAAAGTTCTGGTTGTTCATCCACTTCTGGACTTCAGTCTTGTTACAGAAGTTGAGTTTTGCCTGCATTTTACAGATCTGGCTTATTTGCATGCAGACTGTTGGTTCTTCGCCTCTCAGACAGATGCACTCTGACTTTGAAGCAAAAAAGTCAATTCTTGTGGTCCCCCCCCCCAAAAAAAAAAATCCAAAAAAAAAGGGAAATTTTATTTAAAAGTACATTTAAACAGATAAAAATGGCTCAGATTTTACTATTTTCTTCTGCATTCAAACTCTTCCAAGTCCGAAGGAACACATCATACGTTCATAGGTTCCTGCCTAGAAGCCCAATGCATGATCGCCGATTTATGTCTCTCATGACCACCCCTTGAGCCTGTGATGCTAAACAATCTGAGACTCAAAGAGTTCAAAAGGGTAGTTTGTTGTGTTTTCATTTACAGGTAAGCAACAAAATATTTGCACTTTTCTGACCATCACATTTACATACATCCTACCCTCCCTCTCTCTCTTTCACCCCCAGAATCCACATCAAAAAGCTTTTACGACACAAAGATTAAGCAATTTTTTTGTTTTGTTTATTTTCGACAATGAAATAAAAAAAAAATATTACCTCTGTTTTCTGGGCAACTGACGGGTGCTCAACATAAAAATTCTTCTCTAGTGGAGGCAGGTTTGTTTGATCCCACACCTTCTTCTTGATCTTCGAACCAAGTTCGTCACCAGACCAGCGCCGATCATACTGGGGTCTATCCTGTGACCCGTACTGTTGAGAGCTGCCGCTACTGCTGCGGGCTGGGCGACGTCGGTTTGTGAACTCACTCTCAGAGTCTTCATCATAGTAGCTTTGTGACCATGCGCTAATGATTTGGGGAAAATATAATGACCATTTTTACAGATGATGCAACCAAACAGAAGAATGACATAAAATAATAAAAGCTCGTAAAAAAATAAAAATTCGTTTTTCATAGTCTTATAATCCTGTATCAAATGTGGTGTGGTTTCAGTCACAGGAATGAAGTCTGACAAAGGAAAGTGAACCCTTTCACCCTGGGAAGCCCAGAACATGACATTTCTGTTGCCATATTTCAACAAAAACCATGAGACCAGCCTGTCTGCAGTGACCTGTTTCAGGGAAATGTAATTTAATGATATTGGTTCTGTTCACACCTGTGCATCGCTTAGTAGGTCTGGTTACAAGTACATTTACTAAAGTTATGGGTGGGGGGGGGGGGGGGGAAGGGTCTTCTTGTGAACAGAATGGCTTTTAATAGGTATGTTCAAGGTCATGATATGTGTCACCCGATACATGCTTATCAATTTTAAGACCCACAGGAAAGCATTACATTTAATGCCAACTATGTTTGTGTTCACTGAGTATGTCGTTTGTAATATTTATATATATTCTGGGCCACAAACAAAAATGTATGTTCACAAATATATTTTATCAGTGACCTATGCTAAATTTCCCCCCTGGATTTTTGTTTTCACGGTTTTCTGATAGTTCCTGATCTATTTGTTAAAGAGTTCATGTCAGACCCCAGTGGACTCAGTGCTCAGCAAACTGAATGAGACACAGGTTCACAGATCAAGAGGGCAGACAAAAAACAAATAGGCTTAAATGCTATCATGTTCATAGTCTTTATTGTAAACTCCAGTGGAAAGTTCTTGTTTTTCATACACTTCTCGACTTTTCAAAATGTTTCTCAATACTAAATATCCTGTCAGCCTTTGTGCTGTGTCAACCACTGAGTTCACTTACCCTACTTTCAGGTATCCGATCACACCTACCATTTCATTTCTTGTAATGTATTGTTTTTCATTGTAGTTTTTGTTATAAACCAGGGCAGCATAACTGGAATAATATGGTTGGAATATTTGGCTATCTTCCGAATAACGGCCCCAAATTATCGAGGCTGAAAATATACCCTAACAAGGCCTCAGTCACGTATCAATTACAGACTTCCGGGGACTATACCACCACAGCTGAATTGCGGACTTCTGAGGATTATACCGCCACCGCTGGGAGTATCTCCCCCGCCGCTACGCAGGGCGTGGATTGGGGCTAAACTAGATAGCTGGGAGTCATGAGCAAATAAAATGAAGGATGAAGGAAGCTGCAGGAGATGTGGTAGCTGCTGCTCGTGAGTCCCAACCATCTAGTTTAGCCTCAATCCACGTCAGTCCTAGCGGCGTGGGAGATACTCTCGGGGGGTGGCGGTAGTCGCCGGAAGTGCTAAATTCAAGCCGCTGGAAGTCCGCAGTTGACACGTGACTGAGGCACTGTAAGGGTATATTTTCGGCCTCAATTTGGGACCATTATTCAGAAGATAGCCGAATATTTATTTCCTTCTTTAACTTCAATGATTAAGTCACTTTTTGGTTTTTATTCTTACCCCGTTCAGATCGTGGAAAAAAGTCACTAACAGTATTTGCCTTCTCGTCTATGGTATTCCACTATCATGAGTTATAACTTTTTAATTTTAAGGTGTCTGAGTCTGAACTGTCTGACAAATTTAATACATATTGGCATATCGGATTGATTTCGGATTTCCTCCTAACCAGCAGTTATCAATCATTATTTTTATCATGTTCAAATTTAATTAGGGACTACAGTTTCGACAATTTGCGATCTTTTCGGCAATTTCCGTTACCCGGAAACCGTTCAGAACTTGTTCGGGAAATCTCGGCTGGTTTCCGGATGGGTCCAAATCTCATGAAAATTCGTGATTGGTGGGAATTTGGACCAGCTATAAATAGCTGGAAACAGCGTGGGGGAACCCGATTAACAGCGCATGTCTACGACAGCCGGACTCCTCTGTTTTTCTGTTAGTCATCAGTTTGATTGAAAATAGCGGTAAATTCGAGGTTGGCTTTAGGCCTTAAACATTACCAGTTGTGGTAATGCTAGTTACAGTTGAATTCTCCGTCCAATTTTACATTTGCATAAATAAATTTCTTTCCCGACTTTCGCTGTTTAGATTTACAGTGACATTTTTTAGGCAATCGCATGCGGCGAGTCTCACTGCCTGCCATCTTGTCCAATGACAGTCTAATGTCAACAAAGCCGATACAGAAGTGCGCAGTAGGTTGCGCAGTGAAAAACTTCTTGTTTCTGGGTCACAAGTTTTAGCGGCTGTTTCTTACATCTCATCTCCACAAAAACCTACATATCTCAGCTCAGAAATGACATACAAGCCTAAATGAGGTACCATTGGAAAGAGATTGTTTACAGCTATCTAAATGTGCTGGTTTTATTGGTGTAGAGGGCATTTTAAAAATTTGACTGAAGTACCTAATTTAATCTTAACAATAACATTATAATCATTATTCTCAATTTTGAAATAAACAAAACTCAAAAAACAGATTATGGTGTAATTTGATAATTTACTGTAATTAATAATATTGTATTCCTAATTAGTAATTAAATTAAATTCTGAATATTGAAAAACAATTCACACAAATCAATCAATTCTGAATAAAAAAAATTGACAATTCGTGACATGCCACTGGTACCATCATCATGTTTACAGACTTTATAAACTGTGTATGACAGAGTATGAGAGAACATTACCGTTAACATAAAGAGAGAAATATTTTAAATTATTAAAGACACGAAATAAAATGCAGAGGACATTCAAGTTCATGTTCCATCGTGTTGTGAACAGTGAAGAATCGGTGACACCAGCAATTCACTTGCAAACTTACTCATCATTCTGTCTGGAAGAATAACTTCTACTGGAAAGCGGTAATAATCTAGTTCCACAAAACTGTGCTGTGTTAAGTTTTCTGTATGTTGTTGGTGCCTGAATAACACGCAAAAGAATCCGACGTAAGGAATACATTACTGCTATTTTCTAAGGTGGTTCTATGGCCGTTCTTCTATAAGACACATGTATACCGCTCTTCTGTCATAGAAAATCGAGTTTCAACTGCATTGCCAGATTGTTGTCAGTGTCAATGCTAAAAACATTAACGGACGTGATAACATGCAACATAAGGATGTCAACATCGAACAAACTAACTTTATTTTCAAAAGTCACAAACTGGGCAGATCAAGAGGCTGGGGGAGACCTAGAAAATATGGATTGAAAGTGCTGACAGCTCAAGACTACACAACATCACAGCAAACCAAGCAGCGACCACGCCTTGGCTAGGCTGCCTAAAATCCGTTAAACTGCGATGCCCAACAGCACAAAACAGATTTGACTCGACTAGTAATGTTCCAGGTTTAAAGTCGAGAGTATCAACTTCACTATTGTTGTGGGTTTTATCCCATATAGATCGACCTCTCTCTCTCTCTCTCTCTCTCTCTCTCTCTCTCTCTCTCTCTCTCTCTATCTATCTCTCTCTCTCTCTCTCTCTCTCTCTCTCTCTCTCTCTCTCTCTCTCGCTCGCTCTCTCGCTTTCTGCAAGACTGTTGACCATGAAAGTCGCCAAAAGAACAAACGTACATAGCTTCAACAGCAATCGCTTGGTATTTGTCCTCGTAAACTTAGCGATACAATCCCGGACTTTACCACTTAGCCACTGAGGACCACTCCACACCCCCCCCCCCATGTAAACTCATTGCCAACAGCAAAAATTATGTCCTTTCAGCACATTAACCGTTTCACAATTGTATCAATACATCCTCTTGGGTTCCGGGGCCCAGTTCTGTTGGGGGGGGGGGGGACAAATCCATTACCACCCTAACAAGCATGTCAAGGGTTCCTTCGGAGTCTGAATGCATTTGCCTGTGGGGCGAGGAACCAACGAGTTGCATACAAATAAATCATAACTGAAAAACGGATTGAAGGCAAAACTCAAGTCCTGGGACAAGATTAAAATGTAGAAATGGATGAACAACCAGAACTTTCCGACAGCATTATTAGCCGATGAACACTAAGAAGAGGCAGAAGCAGAAGTATCAACACAGAACGTGCGTACATTTATTATTGAGTCTTCTTCTTCTTCTTCTTCTTCTTCTTCTTCTTCTTCTTCTTCTTCTTCTTCTTCTTCTTCTTCTTCTTCTTCTTCTTCTTCTTCTTCTTCTTCTTCTTCTTCTTCTTCTTCTTCTTCTTCTTCTTTTTCTTCTTCTTCTTCTTCTTCTTCTTCTTCTTCTTCTTCTTCTTCTTCTTCTTCTTCTTCTTCTTCTTCTTCTTCTTCTTCTTCTTCTTCTTCTTCTTCTTCTTCTTTTCCTTTTTCTTTGATCCTTCTGTCATAAAACTTTTATGAAAGCTATCGTGCAGTCCATATCTTCTCGTGTACCATACTGTTTTGTCTTTATTGTCGTTGGAACAGGCCAGATTGCGTCTCTGTTGTCAACATACAGTTGACAGTTTTTGAGCACATGCTCAGCATTTTTGGGTGCCAATTTGCAGGGACACGTCTCCGTGTTTCCTACACTGAAAAGTTTTAACATATGTTGACGAAATCTGTTGTGCCCTGTCCTTAGTCTGAATATAATACAATGTGTATATCTAGAAAGGCGGTGAAGAGATTCTTGAGGCTAGAATTTTGAGTGTATCCAGCCACCTTTCTTAGATACTAGATAGTATTATTGTCTTAGTCTCTTGGTGGGCTAAGTCACTATTTGGCTGTAACATGTCACTGCCGCTTCTAGCCAACCTGTCCGCTATATAATTGCCTTCTATGCCACAGTGACATGGAGTCCATTGCATTACAGATTGTTCTACTGAAGAGACTAGGTGAATCAAATGTTGTGTCAAGTCTACAAACTGAGTGTCTTTTGGGTTACACAGCATCAGTCAAAAAGACCACTCTGTTATATTTGCTGTGCTGTGGTCCATTCAGGAAATACCATGCCACCAGAAGTGCTCTCTGCTCTGTAATTGGAGGAATATGAACCTGTTGGTATAGCTTGGATGATTTTTAAACCATTAGGGCATTCAATGTATTTTCCTCCTCCTCCCTTACTGCTCTCTTGGCTGAACTATCTGTATACACTTTAATCGAACTCTTCTTCTTCACTTCCTCTTTTACCGCTGTGGGTGTCGAGGGAGATATAAGGTTCTGTTTCTAGCTCTTCTGGCCGCCTCGATCATAGGCACATCGTGCTGTTGAAGAGTTTCTCTGATGTTATCCTTCCATCTTGTTCTTGGTCTACCCCGTGCTCTACGTCCTTCTTCTCTTTCCATGTATGCTTTGTATGGTATGGTGTCACAAGGCATTCTCTCTAAGTGGGCAAACCAATTCACTTGCTGTCTTTGTATGTAATCCAGAATTGGTTCTGTGCCGACTTGTTCTCTTATAATCTCATTCCTGATCTTATCTCTTATGGTCACTCCTACAGCCCTTCTCAGACATCTCATTTCCGTGGTTACTAATTTTCTTTTATGGTTTGTTGTGAGTGACCATGTCTGGCACTGGTAGCACTGAGTTGGAATAAATATGCTTTGAATAAGATGTCTCTTTGTGCTGATTAGGATTGTCTTATGCTGTAAGAGGGGGGCTAGCTGTCCCAATACTTGGTTTGCTTTACTGCATCTAATGTCAATTTCTTTATCCAATTTCCCATCTTCGGTAAATGTGGTTCCCAGATATTTAAACTCAGATGCCTGTTTAATGCCTTTGTATTCTATTGCTATGACAGGCCTAGCAAGCCGGAAATGGATTTATTACCGCTACAGAAATCAAAATGAGATATAAACGGACTGATCAAACGGTATCTGACCAAAATCGAACTCTAGTGTGGATAAAGTCTGTTGATCTCTCCTTCAGTACTGCTCACTGATCATTTTGAGAAATTCCACGTTACAGGGGTTCTGACTGTTGGCAGATTATCCCTAGGCCAAGGGTGGGGGGGGGGGGGCAGTGGTTGTAAGGTTTCAGTGGAAAATTTTGAATTATAACAGGGAATTTGAGGTCAGCGAGTTTGATATTTGCATTCTTAATGAAACATGTTCTCTTTAATATAACCTTCTGGTGTTTCCGCAGTTGGCTGTGCATAGGTTGTTCTTTAAAATGGTGGTATTTAGAGAGCTCGGTGAGGAGCTTTGTGTCTCTCCCGCCTTCCAGGGCATGGAGACCAGTAATTGTTTTCCTACCTGATATTGGTGTGGAGTGCATGGCTCCTGTCACAATACGGAGAGCATGGTTTTGGATATTTGAGATTTTCTGAAAAAATGATTTAGCAGCTGTGCCCCAAACAGCTATCCCATATTCTAGTGAGCTAGGCGCCTGGAATCTTCCTCTTAGCTCTTGGTTGTGAGTGGGCCTGGTGGTGGTAGTCGGCCCGACTCTCTTGATCCCTTTCAGGTACGGGCAGCCCTGGTACCTGGCGCTGTGTGCCCCCCCCCCCTTTCTGAGCAGTTAGAGCACTTCCTACTTGCATTGGGTTTTCTGAAGTCTGGATCCACTTTTGCCAGGGGGCACTCCTTGAAATCATGCGGGCCGTCGCAGTACCTGCAAATTGAACTGCTGCGGCAGGTCGCGGCGGTATGCCACGCCCTGTTGCATCGGGAGCACTGCATGATTCCTGAGTGGAAGGATCCATTCTGCTGTTGGTGGCGGGTGCTGGTGGTTCTTGTTGGTTCGACTGTGGCTGCGACAGTGACTGGTGGTGTCTGGTCTGGTGCCTATGCCTCGACAGGTGCTTTGTCTATGGTTGGTATCGTCCGGGTGGGCGAGGCTGTTGTATCTACAGGAGCTTCGGCAGTTTCTTGCATCGTCTGCACCGTAGGGGCTAGTGCGACGCCAGGTACTTCGTCCTGGTTAGCCGGCGTCGATCTGGTGTCTCGGCGCTGGCACGGCTTCTTCTGGCTGTTTTTACCTTCGGCTATGGTTGCTGAGGCTGAGACTGGTGCTTATCAGGCAGCTATCGAAAGCTCGATTCCTACAGAGTAAATAAGGCTTGTTAAAAGTACACCAAGCGTGTTTTCTCCGCAGTTCACGAGACAATCGTACACAAATGGATGCTACAACTGGCTCCTCAACAATGGTGTGCTCACATGCTGCTAATAACCCAAACGTAGACGACACCTATAGCGTAGTCGAGACAAACTCAGCCGAATGTCAAGCGAGTATTGTCCAGTATCTAGCTGTCGATAATCAGGCTACGAATGGATGGTTAGTGGGCGACGAGAGGCACAAGTGGCTTATCGGACGGTTGAGCGGGTATGTCATGAATGCGAAAATGAAGATAAACTATTAGGGGAGGTAAAGACGGTCGGTGGGCTGTTAACCACATCCCCCATCAAGTTCCCATTGGTCTAAAAAAAATATGGGTTTGGCATCACATGTCTATGCGCAGCTGGCATGAAAGGGTTCTTAACGTTTTACTTTAAAAAAAAACCTGCCCAACACATTCGAGCGCAGACTGTCCACACGAACGCACCTCTCGTTTACGCTTGAACGCTGTCTCTCCATTCGTAGCCCGATTCTCGATAATCAGATACTTGACACAGATTCGCTTGACATTCGGCTGAGTCAGTCTTGACTGGTTGTTTGACATTCGGTGTTGCGGGTGGAGTTTCAGTAGCCAGTTACAGCACCATTTTGTAATCGATTGTAGTAGTGGGAGTTCGTTGCCCCACTGCTACTAGTAATAGTCTCTGTGATCAAGTATCAAGGTTTGCTTACCATCCAGACTCAGTCGCTCAGACCTTTTCGGCTGAATCTGCCAGAATCGGTACGCCATTGCACGGACATAGATCGCTGAGTTCCTACACGGCTTGATCTGTTCGGCTGGCTACTCGAGGAAAGGTATCGATCGCTTGAATTGGTTCGGTGAACGGTCGGGCTTGGTTAGCTGCCGGCAACACGATCTACACAGGTGACCAGTGTTATATTTTCCAAGGACATCACAAGAAGTCTCGGTATACTGGAACATACCGAGCCGAGGATCACCAGAGGAAGGAACAACGCCCTAGGTAATTATAGTCTACTTCATAAACACTTTAAACCGTGACTTAGGGCGTGCGTTTAACCTCTAAAAACAATCGTAAAATTTTACAAACTTTTCAAGTTACTGAGCAAATTAAAATGCCAACGACGAGGGCCAATTCAAGAGCCGGCTCTAGAGAGCCAGAAACCAACACCGACATGCCTGACCGGCCCGGCGCACCTGAAACGCCAGGACCGCCATCACAGGGGACCGCTCCCACAGAACCGACAAAAGCAGCTGCTACCCAGGGCAAAAGCTATGCCGAGAAAGTAACCGGGGGAGCGGCCAAACCCAAAAACACTTCAAGCAAGTTAGTCCCTGCGGCCGCACCCCAGAAAACGTCAGCCGTGACCACACCCCGGAAGGCGGTCTCGGTACAGACAACAAAGGGGAGGCTGCCCAAGGGCCTGGCTCCGATCCCGGAAAGTTACGCACCAACAACGAAACTGGCAAACGACGCTGCGGTTATTCGGGTGAAAATCTCACCAATCGATACGCCGGAGGCGTCGCTTTTCAGTCTTGAACATCGTGACCTCATAACAGTCATCGAAGCGGGCATCGGCAGCAAATCGGTCAGCCGAATCCTTGCAATGAAGGCATTCTTCATTGCATTCCTCAACTGTGCGGCGCTCACAGGAGACCTACTCACACGTCTCAAAAATTCAGGCGAGCAACAATTTGTGACCTGCGCGCACCAAGCCAAGGTGTCAATTGAAATCATGAAGGACACAATTGTTATTGCTGTGAAAGGCGTGGACACGAGACTTGAAACGGCGAGAGTTACAGACATAATGAGGCTGGAGAATCCGAATCTTGAAGTAATCAGCGTAGAAAGGATTAAGAAGGGAAACGGTGATCCCACCTCCATTTTGAAAGTCACTCTAGCCGGAAGGGACCTACCAGCAAGCATTTTTATCAACGGGAAGGGAAAATTCTTTGAGAAGTTTATTCCCCGTGTGACCCAATGTCCCAAATGTCAGGTCTTTGGACATTCTCTTAGGAATTGCAGGAACCGACTTCCGGTCTGCAAGTTCTGCTCCCAAAATCACTGGGCTAAAGAATGCCAAAAATCGAAAGACGACACAAACTGGAAGGCCAGCAACCCGGAACGGAAATGTGCAAACTGTAAAGGGAACCACAGCTCCAGATACCAAGGTTGCCCCACACTCAAAGCCACCAAAATAGCATGGCGAGAGGCAAACCTGACCAACACACCCATTAAAGTTGTCAGATGGAACCAGTCGCAGAAAAAATCACCGCAAGAAATCCAGTCGGACATACGTATACTGCAGGCCACACTCACGGCGCAAGCGCATGCACCCAATCACGTCGCAATCGCGAGCAGCCCGCCACCAGTGGTGCCAACAGCAAACGACAGCGAGGAGGTGTGTGCCCTGAAAAAAGAGGTAGTCGAGCTGAGGAAAGCACTCAGCGTAGAAAAGAAAGAAAACTTAGCGAACAAAGCGAAAGCCCAAGCACTGGAAGCTCAAGTCCGAGACCTGACAACACATGCACAAGTAGTCGACCTAGATCTGGAAGAGGCGAAACGCCGCATAACCGAGCTCGACAACAAAGTTGAAAAAGCTAGATCCGAACCAGACCACCAGTGGGAGGCTCTCCTCAACAAACTGTACTCGACTATCGACGACAAAATAAAAAACGGCATAGACGAATATGCACGCTTCAACAGCCCCCCTCGAGATGACACCGAGGAAGAAGAAACATCGGCAGACACAAGTGCCGCGGGCAGTGACCCGTCTGACAGTGAAAACCAGCCAGACGCCCTGTAGACACACACACAAGACCACTCAAAAACGCACATAACCAACAGACCAAAAACCGACAATGAAAGACACCAATATAAGAATTGTCCAGTGGAACTGCAGGGGAATCAAGAACCTTCTAGGCATAATTAATCAGCTTGAGGGTGACTTGACAATCATAGCCCTGCAGGAGACACTCCTTAAACCCACCGACCGATTCAAACATCGCGGTTACACCATCTACAGACACGACCGCACGAAGGACACAAGGGGCGGGGGAGTGGCAATCCTCGTACCCAACCGAATCCGAGTGATCAGTCAAGAGACTTTCGACACGAAAAACTGTGAAGTCATATCAGTGACGATCGCCGGCATTCGGAAAGAATTAAAACTAATAAACGTGTACTGCCCAGCTGGGAAACTAGAAGCGACAGACACTGACCAATTGAAAACAAAACTACAACCAAGGACGATAATCCTCGGAGATTTCAACTGCCACCATCCGGGTTTCGGTAGTCTCACTGCAAACGGTGGGGGGAACAGGTTAATGGAGTTCGTAGAAGAGAACGAGCTCACCATTCTCAACGATGGCTCCTTTACCAGAATAAACCCCAGCCGGAGAATGAGAGACACAGTGGTCGACATCACCATGACCACACCCGACCTGACAGGCTGCCAGTGGGTGATCTCCGAAGATTCCAATTCAGACCACCTCCCGATTTCTATATACCTTAACGCACAAGCATGCACCAACGAAGACAGCCTCAGACCCACCTTCAACTATAAAAAAGCAAACTGGGAAATGTTTCAGCAACAGCTAGACGAAACCAAACTAGTACGTGACCTAGGCGAAAGCCTAGAGGACTACACCAAAAGACTCACGAACACTATCCTGGTAGCAGCTATCAGAAACATTCCCAACAAAAACATGCCTAGCCACCTCTGCAACAAGCAGCACCGACCCACCAATCCACAAGCACGTAAAAGGAAACCGCCTGTGGGCTGGTGGGACGACAAATGTCAGACGGCAATTGATGAACGAAAAAAAGCTCTGCAAAGATTCAGGCGCAACAAAACCAATGCAAATCTTGCCGAATACAGAATCCAGAGAAATGCGGCCAACAGAACCATCTTTAAATCCAAAGAGGTCCACTGGAAAACTTTCTGTCAGACCCTGGATCCGAGCACCCCTGCCAGTAAAGTGTGGGCCCAAATTAAGGCCATTCAGGGGAACAAAAAGTCGACTCGAATCCCCACTATCAAAACACCGAGATTAGCGATCACGGACAAAGAAAAAGCCGACCTGTTCGGTCAATATTTTTACGAGATCAGCTCAAATGAGAAACTCGGCCCGGCAGAAAGGGGGAGGCGAGCACGACTATTAGCGACCGCAGAACTAAAACCTGAACCGGACATTACTGACTACTACCTCGATTCAGACATCACAGTAGAAGAAGTGACCTCAGCAATCCGGGCGAAAGAGGACACAGCCGCTGGGGCAGACATCTTGAGCTACAAACTGATGAAAATGCTCCCCAGCACAACCGTCCAGTCCATCACGGATCACTATAACGATGTCTGGAGAGAGGGAACAGTCCCACAACAATGGAAACACGCTACAGTCATCCCAGTACCGAAACCTCACAGGGACACGCAGAGTCTGGACTCATACCGGCCTATATCACTGACCTCCCACATGGGAAAGGTACTGGAGACTGTAGTGACCAAGAGAATTAATTTCCACCTAGAAAAACACCAAAAATACAGCAGCACGCAATCCGGTTTCAGAGCCAACCGATCCTCAATTGACCAGGTGATCAAGCTAGAAGATCACGTCAAGCGTGGATTCCTGAAACAAGAAAAAACAACCGCCATCTTCCTAGACCTGACCAGCGCTTTCGACACCTGCTGGAGGGAAGCCGCAATCAGGAAACTGAGCGTAGTTGGAATTGTAGGGAAAACTCTCAAATATATCAAGAGCTTCCTACAAGACCGAACCTTCTCAGTAGCAGTCAAAAACGAAAGGTCGGCAACCCATAGGCAAGAGAACGGCACCCCACAGGTCTCGGTGATTTCCCCGGTTATCTTCTCCATCCTCGTGAACGATCTCGCGGAGGCCATAGGGGTCGACAATGTCGGTCTGTCCCAGTACGCTGACGACTGCGCAATATGGTGCTCTAGCGTCCTCATAGAACACGCTGTCGATCAGCTGCAGGAGGCGGCCAACAATGTAGCAGGATGGATGGAGAAGTGGGGCTTCAGAATCAACCCAACGAAATCCGTCCAGATGATATTTCACTGGAAAAGAAAATGGTGGGCACGTAGTGACTCTGAAACCCGCATCGTGATAAACGGGCAAAGAATACCGAGGAAAACACAAACGACATTCCTAGGAATGTTACTTGACCAACAGATGAACTGGAACCCACACATAAAGCAAACCATCACCAGATGCTCCAACAACAACAACCTTCTTAGAATAATCAAAGGGTCCGGATGGGGTGCGCACACCCGAACCCTACTGAACTTCTATAAGGCGTTCGTCAGAAGCAAGCTCGAATACGGATGTGTCGTATACGATGCTGCCTCCGACGCACAAAAAGCTCTTCTAGACCGAATTCAGAACGAGTCAATGAGAATCATCCTGGGGGTAGGGAAAGGAGCCAGTCACGAAGCCATGGAGGTAGCACTAGGTCTCATACCACTAAGCCTACGCAGAAGACAACTGAGGCACAGCTACTGGTCTCAAACAACGCTCGACCCACACCACCCTGCCGCCCAGGCGCTGACTGTTCATGAATATCCATGGTCGAAAACCAGCATCCCACTGCAAAAATTCCAAAGACCAGCATCCTGGAAAACGGCAGCAGAACTGAACACCATCAACAACAGCGGTATAAGGTACCACCCGACCACCCCAACCTGGGAGCTCAAAATTCCGTACACGGACGAAAGCCTGGCGCACGAAATCGACAAAAACCAGGCCATCCTCGATGCAAGGTCGAGAGTCGACGAGTACATCCGGAATGCTGAAGTAGACACCATGATTATCTACACAGACGGCTCCAAAACCAGTACGGGTGCGGTCGGCGCAGGGGTCTTCATACCAGCCTTAAAAACAACCCACGAATATAGGCTCACTGACGATACAGCAGTATGCACGGCAGAGCTGGTAGGGATACTAAAAGCACTGGAGCTAGCCTGCGAAAGGCCGCCCATTAAGCTCCTTATCCTCACCGACTCGCTGTCATCTGTCCAGTCATTAAAAGACTATTCGAAAGTGAGCCGACAAGACCTGAAAGAAGAAATCCTGACTTTGTCAACCAGACTGAGGAGCCTGGGATGCCAGGTAACCATTGGCTGGATCCCAGCTCACATAGGTATCGAAGGCAACGAAGCAGCAGACAGAGCGGCAAAAAGAGGCACCAGCAGCCCTAACACAGTGTTCACGGGACTGGGCAAAACAGAACAAAAAGCAGTCATTAGAAACAACGTCTGCAAAGATTGGTCCCAGCAGTGGTCGACCAGCGATAAAGGCAGAATCGCCTACAAATTACTAAAACAACCCAGTCTTAAGAACCAAGTGCAAGCGCCGACAAAAATACCTGTCATCCGCAAGCTGTGGAAGATGCGACTAGGGTGTTGGACAGACCGATTCCGCACGCCTGTGTGTCAGGAATGCAGGGCCAACAACTCTATGGAACACTTCCTGCTGAACTGCAAAAACCTACGAACCTGAAAGACAAGATCTTGTGTTACACTTTAGAGCAAGAAACGAACCAATGACTGTCGAAAACTGCCTCAGCGTGAGCGCTGAGGACCAGGTCCAGCGACTCGTCAAGCAGTTCATTTCAAGAACGGGGAAAGCGATCTGAGAAGCCATCCCTCAAACCCAGAGCTGTACAACCAGATGGGACCGGACCAGATCCTGCGAGTACCAGCGGCACCTGCCAGGACAGTCTATCCTTCCTCTCACTCTCCCGACCTCGCTTTATGTCCTCTGAAGCATTCCAGCACTCTTCACCTATGCTACTACCACTACCTCTACCTGTCCGCTGGCGAATAACATCGTAAATGCCAAAGTTGTAACACAAATCTGAAATTAGTATATTTTCAGGTGGAAGTAGACAGCGGAACCCACCAAAGGCCACCCGACGCTCTGAAGCAGCTAGCCAAGGGCATTGCACCAAAGGGGACCAGCACCAGGGAATTCCTGTCTAACTTACGCCACCTTAAATGTATCTATAACAATGCCTTTCAGTCCCATTTCAGACCCTGCCCTAAGGCCGAAAACCAGCGTGAAGGCCTAAATGATTACCAAAACTTTAATTAACATTCTTTCAGGCAGAAGTAGACAGCGAAACCCACCAAAGGCCACCCGACGCTCTGAAGCAGCTAGCCAAGGGCATTGCACCAAAGGGGACCAGCACCAGGGAATTCCTGTCTAACTTACGCCACCTTAAATGTATCTATAACAATGCCTTTCAGTCCCATTTCAGACCCTGCCCTAAGGCCGAATACCAGCGTGAAGGCCTAAGTGATTACCAAAACTTTAATTAACATTCTTTCAGGCAGAAGTTGACAACGGAAACCACCAAAGGCCACCCGACGTTCTGAAGCAGACCGCTGAAGACATTGCACCAAAGGGGACCAGCACTCGGTAACTCCAGAATCTCTTAAGCCACCCCCCCCCCCCCCCCAATCACATGAACATTAACAATGCCTCTAGTTTTATTTCAGGACACTGGATTTCAACCCACGAGAAGTTCCAGCGACGAGAAGCCACATCTCTCAATCTATCTGTCACTCTCATTCTCCCGACCTCACTATCACATCTACTGGTACATTCGGGCAAACTGACCCTTCATTTGCAGTCTATCTTACGTCCACTACTTCTCCACACTCCGTGGGAAAAAAAAAAAAAAAAAAATGTTTTTTTTTTTTTGGGCCGATCACAACAACAGATTGTGACGGCCCTGGTTGTCCTGAAAAGGAACATTGTTTGTATCGATGGAGCAACGGATATTTGTTTGGCTTTTTCCGGCGGCTTTTAGATCGGCAACCAAGCAGCAACAGGGCACCAGCACAGCGACCAGCACGAGGCAAACCAAGCACCAGCAACAGTCAGCTAGTACCCTTCAATATCATCGCAAAGAGATCTGGAACACACCAGAACCCAAAACCGCAAACAACGCAGCACAGCAAGGAAGCAAACAACCATAATATCAGGTGTGTCTACACACCACAAATAAAAGGAAACCATATAAGACAGCAAAGGACCCTTCTTCGATATAGCAGGCCCTCGGGCGGCTGAAAGAGGATCAAATTTGGAATTTTTCTTGGACAACTGGCAATGGCAATGGCGGGAGATGCAAGTTCCTGTCATAAGCAAGGCGGGCAGCATCTGATGTTCTGAGGCCATGCTTTTGGCAGGTTTCGGAGACCCCGTCAATCCACCGTTTCCTTGGTCTTCCTCTTGCCTTATATCCTGAGCTTCTTTGGTTGAAAATTTGTGATGTTATTTGATCATTTTTCATCCTGGTTAGATGTCCAAACCATTTCATTCTTTGATGTTCTATGTAGTCTAAACATGGCGTAGTTTTGACAGTGTTTCTAATGTCTATATTCTTTATCCTGTCTAGTCTGGTCTTGTTCGCTGCTTTTCTTAGACATTTCATTTCACAGGCTTCTATTTTTCTTTCATGGGTCTTGTTGATTGTCCATGTTTGGCACTGGTAGCAGAGTGTTGGAATGAAGATGGTGTTTATCAATTGTCTTTTGGTCTTCATGGTTATATCTGGATGTTTAAGCAGAGGTGATAGTTGGTATGTGACAGCATTTGCTTTCTGTATTCTTGTTTCTATCTCTCTGTCCATTCTTCCATCCTCTGTAAATATACTGCCCAAATTGACCTTTGACATTTCAATAGGGGGGAAAAAAACCACTATGGCTCGGGACAACGGCCGACTAGAATTTGACGGTGCGGCAACCTCATTCATAAGGTATATTTAACGTCACAGTGATCGGCGACAGGGTCGTCCATTGGATCAACGGTAGAGGACTTCATCGCCGGTAGACGACTTCGTCGCCGGTCGAGACAGTATGTGAGTGTGTCTCTTTTGGTCGCATCAAAACTGCAGGAGTCCTTTTCAGGGCTGTTGGTGGCGTGCAATGCTAAGCTATTTTATATGGCACACATAGCCTCGTCTCAATTATACCCAAAACTCCCTCTTCGGGGCTGCTGAATAAACGCTACGATTTGATTTCCAGCACAAGCACCTACTTACCTACCTATAGTCATAATGTAAGGGGTGTTTTAAAAGCCCCCCACCCGGCTTTTTTTAAAGGCGAAAGAAACTTTGAAATCACCAGGCTTAGACCAGTGTTTTCCAAAGTGAGCGCTACCACCCCGGGGGCGCTAGGACGATCCAGGGGGCAGTAGCGGCTTTGATAAAATTTTTAAGGGTGGGGGAGGGGTGGCACTAGATGAAATGTAGCAGTCTCGTGTGCAGCTGGGAAGCGTTGAATGAAAAAAAAACAGGGTTAGAGGAAATGGAGGGAAAGATTGATAGATCGAGAGAGAGAGAGAGAGAGAGAGAGAGAGAGAGAGAGAGAGAGAGAGAGAGAGAGAGAGAGAGAGAGAGAGAGAGAGAGAGAGAGGGAATTATGATAAACGGTATGTACCTTTCTCGATGAAGTGGAGCAAGTCAAAATCGCAATGGTTGCCTAATTTTCACACACAAAAACCAATCAGATTTGTTGTTCTCGTTAAAGTATGCATTATTGGCCAGGGCTATACGCCCGTGGAGGCATAGCAAATGGTCCGCGGATCATTGCCAGTTGTACTGTAGTAATGATCTTTCTATGCTGGGGGCTGGGGCATTTGGCCCGTGACAAGTCCCTTTTTCAAAATATTGATCCCTGAGTGAATTTAGTTGAATAACCCTGTGTTATTCTTTAGTGTTGGTTAATATTCTCATACTTCGACACTGAGTGGAAGGATGACCTGAGGGAAAGGATGACCCGAGTAGAAGGATGACCTGAGTGGAAGGATGACCTGAGGGAAAGGATGACCTGAGTGGAAGGATGACCTGAGGGAAAGGATGACCTGAGTGGAAGGATGACCTGAGTAGAAGGATGACCTGAGTGGAAGGATGACCTGGGTGGAAGGATGACCTGAGTGGAAGGATGACCTGAGTGGAAGGTTGACCTGAGGGAAAGGATGACCTGAGGGAAAGGATGACCTGAGTGGAAGGATGACCTGAGGGAAAGGATGACTTGAGTGGAAGGATGACCTGAGGGAAAGGATGACCTGAGTGGAAGGATGACCTGAGTGGAAGGATGACCTGAGTGGAAGGATGACCTGAGTGAAAGGATGACCTGAGGGAAAGGATGACCTGAGTGGAAGGATGACCTGAGTAGAAGGATGACCTGAGTGGAAGGATGACCTGAGTGGAAGGATGACCTGAGTGGAAGGATGACCTGAGTGGAAGGTTGACCTGAGGGAAAGGATGACCTGAGGGAAAGGATGACCTGATTGGAAGGATGACCTGAGTGGAAGGATGACCTGAGTGGAAGGATGACCTGAGTAGAAGGATGACCTGAGTGGAAGGATGACCTGAGGGAAAGGATGACCTGAGTAGAAGGATGACCTGAGTGGAAGGATGGCCTGAGTGAAAGGATGACCTGAGTAGAAGGATGACCTGAGGGAAAGGATGACCTGAGTGGAAGGATGACCTGAGTGGAAGGATGACCTGAGGGAAAGGATGACCTGAGTGGAAGGTTGACCTGAGGGAAAGGATGACCTGAGGGAAAGGATGGCCTGAGTGGAAGGATGACCTGAGTGGAAGGATGACCTGAGGGAAAGGATGACCTGAGTGGAAGGTTGACTTGAGTGGAAGGATGACCTGAGTGGAAGGATGACCTGAGGGAAAGGATGGCCTGAGTGGAAGGATGACCTGAGTGGAAGGATGACCTGAGGGAAAGGATGACCTGAGTGGAAGGTTGACCTGAGGGAAAGGATGACCTGAGGGAAAGGATGACCTGATTGGAAGGATGACCTGAGTGGAAGGATGACCTGAGTGGAAGGATGACCTGAGTAGAAGGATGACCTGAGTGGAAGGATGACCTGAGGGAAAGGATGACCTGAGTAGAAGGATTACCTGAGTGGAAGGATGGCCTGAGTGAAAGGATGACCTGAGTAGAAGGATGACCTGAGGGAAAGGATGACCTGAGTGGAAGGATGACCTGAGTGGAAGGATGACCTGAGGGAAAGGATGACCTGAGTGGAAGGTTGACCTGAGGAAAAGGATGACCTGAGGGAAAGGATGGCCTGAGTGGAAGGATGACCTGAGTGGAAGGATGACCTGAGGGAAAGGATGACCTGAGTGGAAGGTTGACTTGAGTGGAAGGATGACCTGAGTGGAAGGATGACCTGAGGGAAAGGATGGCCTGAGTGGAAGGATGACCTGAGTGGAAGGATGACCTGAGGGAAAGGATGACCTGAGTGGAAGGTTGACCTGAGGGAAAGGATGACCTGAGGGAAAGGATGGCCTGAGTGGAAGGTTGACCTGAGTGGAAGGATGACCTGAGTGGAAGGTTGACCTGAGTGGAAGGATGACTTGAGTGGAAGGATGAGCTGAGTGGAAGGATGACCTGAGTGGAAGGATGACCTGAGTGGAAGGATGACCTGAGTGGAAGGATGAGCTGAGTGGAAGGATGACCTGAGTGGAAGGATGACCTGAGTGGAAGGATGAGCTGAGTGGAAGGATGACCTGAGTGGAAGGATGACCTGAGTGAAAGGATGAGCTGAGTGGAAGGATGACCTGAGTGGAAGGATGACCTGAGTGGAAGGATGACCTGAGTGGAAGGATATCCTGAGTGGAAACTTCTACAAGCAGCAACTACTCATGTGATGTATTCTTTAATAACAGACTTCCTGTACCAACGATATCCTCATCATCATCATTCCGTAACACTACGTGTCGTTGGGTCACCAGTTTCTGTTGACTGTCTGATCAGCTCTCTCCACCTTTGGTGGTCAGTTGCGATGGACTTCATGGTTGCATGCCTGAGGCCTGTCCAGTCAGTCAGATTATGAAACCAGGTCTTTCTTGGTCTGCCTCTTCTCCTCTTTCCCTCTACTGAGCCCTGTAGTATTGTTCTTGAGAGGCCGTTAGATCTTATTACATGTCCATATCATTGCATTTTTCGCCTTTTCACTGTAGTTAAAAGCGGTTCATATTTGCCAATGTGCTGTATTATTATTTGGCGAACCTCATCTAGTTCTGAAACATCGCGATTCCAACACTTTTATCTTTCTTTCGAGTTCAGCTGTTAAAGTCCACGTTCATAGAACAGCCATTTGTAAATATACTAACACCTAGTGCTGTGAACAATCGAATCCTAGTTTTGCATGACATTTTTTTTAATCTCCATAATGTTTGCTACTCGGAGAGGACTTATGTTGTCTGGGCAATCCTAGACATGAATTCTAGTCTTGACACCAGGTCACTTAAAATGGATCCTAAATATTTGAAATGATTGACTTTTTCTAATTTGTGACCTTTAGCGCACATTAGTAAAGTTATGCCAGCTAGATTATTAGCATTACTTTTATTTTTTTCTGCGTTTATTTTTTCATGCCATACTTGGTAAATGTTTCATCGAGCAGATTTACAAACTTGACTACATCTTTTTCTTTTCCGGCCAACCCATCGATGTCATCAGCAAACCTTAAGTTTGTTATAGTTCGACCTCCGATGCTAACTGTTCAATGATGTTGCTCTAGAGCGTCAGTCATAATTCTTTTTAGGAAGATACTAAACAGGGTTGGGGAGAGGAGGCAGCCCTGAGGGACTCCTACTGTTGTTCGGTACCAGCCCCCTATTTGTCCTTCAGCGTGACTGTACTACTGGCCTTGGCATAAAGCTGATCTATACTGCGTGTGAGGATTTTACCTTATTGTACTTTTTCACAGTGTCCTAGAGTGCTAAATGCCATACTCTATCAAAGGCCTTTTTGAAATCAGTGTACACGAAGCACTTAAATAAACAGCATGTTCAGCTATACCGACTATTCAGTTGTTAAAACAGCAAAACAGATAAGATATGTCTCGGAGCAGCGTAAAATAGCAAAGACTCCTTGCGATTTACATAACTAACATTACTAAATATTGTCATTATAGTCCGTCCCAGAGGTCGTGATCAACTTTAAAAATGACAGCCCTGTAACCTGTCAATATTCATGTCCTGATTAGAAATGTTTTTCTTTTCTTTTTAAATGTAAATAAACATCTAGTTGTCATATTGCCTTATTTGCGGCACATGACACACCAAAAAAAAAAAAAAAACAGACACTAATTCGAAGCAATAAGCATCCTTACAGTTAATTGAGTAATGGGAACTTTGGAAAACATCAGATTGACCCCGTTTTACATACACTTCCCTCTCATGTGGTCATTTCCAGCATTGGATCCCGTGTGTTACATGAACACAATTTTTCACTGTGTGCGGGATAGGCTATCAAAACAATCACCACTCATCGCTTCACATAGGAATTCATTTCCAAACAATATCTACGTGTGTGTGTTGCTGTAAATTCTGTTTCTTAGGGATACACAGATTATTAGCCAAGCAAAGATTTTTTAAAAACAAACTGCTGTAAGAAAACAGCAGCACCTGTGCAACTGTAAATTATAAAATAAAAAGGACATGAGGAATCTAAGGCCACACTCGAAAATGTGGTTTCAACCATACAGCAGTTTCGACTGTCTGTTAAAGTATGAGGGCACAACTTTGGGAGCGCACGATAGCAAGATACCAATAACTTACCAGAACGAGAGCTACATAGAACAAATGTTCGTCGCTTTTCGGCGTGGCAAATGGAGATGATGTTGACATTTCCAGGGAAAACGGGGCGCTGGTGATTTTTTCCCCCTGAAGAATGGGCGGTGGACCATACAAGTTTGGGAAACACTGGTTTAGACCAATAATTTAACCTCTTACCCAGATCAATGGTCGCCTGTCGAAATCAGCGAACAATACGCGAGAGTTCCAACTGCATGAGGGACATGAACCAACGGTCTGCATACAAATAAGACAGATCTATAAAATTGATGTGCACGCAATACTCAAATTCTGGAACAAGATCAGAGTCTGGAAGTGAATGAACAACCAGAACTATCTGCTTGAGGTTACAGTTGGTGAAAGTGAAGAAGAAGAAGAAGAAGAAGAAGAAGAAGAAGAAGAAGAAGAAGAAGAAGAAGAAGAAGAAGAAGAAGAAGAAGAAGAAGAAGAAGAAGAAGAAGAAGAAGAAGAAGAAGAAGAAGAAAAGGAAGAAGAAGAAGAAGAAGAAGAAGAAGAAGAAGAAGAAGAAGAAGAAGAAGAAGAAGAAGAAGAAGAAGAAGAAGAAGAAGAAGAAGAAGAAGAAGAAGAAGAAGAAGAAGAAGAAGAAGAAGAAGAAGAAGAAGAAGAAGAAGAAGAAGAGAAGAAAAGGAAGAAGAAGAAGAAGAAGAAGAAGAAGAAGAAGAAGAAGAAGAAGAAGAAGAAGAAGAAGAAGAAGAAGAAGAAGAAGAAGAAGAAGAAGTAAAGGAAGAAGAAGAAGAAGAAAAAGAAGAAGAAGAAGAAGGCGGTGGTGGTGGTAGTGAGAAGGAGAACAGACCCCTAACTTGATAGACTATCTACTAATATATGGTAACGTTTAAAAATTAGAACTAATAAATAACAACTAATGGGGAGCTAATGTAGATAAAGATAGAGGAACTGATAGAGATATTAAAATAAGAATACAAAAGGCAAGAGGAGCTTTCATAGATTTAGGGAATTTGTCGAGGTCAAAACAAATTAAAAGAAATACTAAACTAAAAATGTGTAAATCTAATCAGTACTTTTGTATGGGGCGGAAACATAGAGAACAACTAAGGGAATTACTAATAAACTACAAACATTCATTAACTGGTGCCTTCGCAGAATAGAAGGAATAAAATGGTATGATAGAATAACTAATGTAGAACTTTGGGAGAGAACTAAACAGGCTCCAGTGGTAGATAGATAGATAGATAGATAGATAGATAGATAGATAGATAGATAGATAGATAGATAGATAGATAGATAGATAGATAGATAGATAGATAGATAGATAGATAGATAGATAGATAGATAGATAGATAGATAGATAGATAGATAGATAGATAGATAGATAGATAGATAGATAGATAGATAGATAGATAGATAGATAGATAGATAGATAGATAGATAGATAGATAGATAGATAGATAGATAGATAGATAGATAGATAGATAGATAGATAGATAGATAGATAGATAGATAGATAGATAGATAGATAGATAGATAGAGAGAGAGAGAGGGTGGGGGGGGGGGTAAACACACACACACAATTATGTGAATTCGTGTCAGGCCTTGTATTTTTCAACACAAGACGGTCGAACCAACATGCATCGGCGAACTTGCAACGTGTGTAGTTTGTGGTTTTGTTACAAACACGGCCGTTGTGGGTGTGGATTAGGATTTTTAATGAGTGGAAACTCCGTTAACGTGTCAAGCTCCGTGTAATATCTTTACGAGGATGTAGAGTTTTATTAGCAAGTGAGTGTTATTGTTTAGATCTGGCAATGGGAGTTTTATACACAAGCTAGCGATGTTACTGTTTAGATTTGGCGACGGAGAGTAGTATAAGCAAGTGAGTGTTATTGTTTAGTTTAGACGTTGTGAAGTTTTATAAGCAAATTACTGTCACTGTTTACAATAAAGAACGAGATTTTTTATACGCAGTCGAGTCTTAATGTTTACGTTAGACATTGCCATTAAATAGCTTTATTACAAAGTGTGGGCTATTATTCAGACAAAGAGTTTTACAAGTCAGTGTGTGTTATTGTTTAGAGGTTGTAGTTTTATAATAGTTAATGAGTGTTATTGTTTAGAGGTTGTAGTTTTATAATAGTTAATGAGTGTTATTGTTTAGAGGTTGTAGTTTTATAATAGTTAATGAGTGTTATTGTTTAGAGGTTGTAGTTTTTATAATAGTTAATGAGTGTTATTGTTTAGAGGTTGTAGTTTTATAATAGTTAATGAGTGTTATTGTTTAGAGGTTGTAGTTTTATAATAGTTAATGAGTGTTATTGTTTAGAGGTTGTAGTTTTATAATAGTTAATGAGTGTTATTGTTTAGAGGTTGTAGTTTTATAATAGTTAATGTGTGTTATTGTTTAGAGGTTGTAGTTTTATAATAGTTAATGAGTGTTATTGTTTAGAGGTTGTAGTTTTATCATAGTTAATGAGTGTTATTGTTTAGAGGTTGTAGTTTTATCATAGTTAATGAGTGTTATTGTTTAGAGGTTGTAGTTTTATAATAGTTAATGTGTGTTATTGTTTAGAGGTTGTAGTTTTATAATAGTTAATGTGTGTTATTGTTTAGAGGTTGTAGTTTTATAATAGTTAATGAGTGTTATTGTTTAGAGGTTGTAGTTTTATAATAGTTAATGAGTGTTATTGTTTAGAGGTTGTAGTTTTATAATAGTTAATGAGTGTTATTGTTTACAAAGTGTAGAGTTTTATAGGTTAGTGAGTGTTATTGTTTAGACGAAATGTTGCATTCTGGCTTATTTCTTTTAAACTAAAAGCATTTATAGAAGCAGTCATTTTTGTAGTAGTAGTAGTAGTAGTAGTAGTAGTAGTAGTAGTAGTAGTAGTAGTAGTAGTAGTAGTAGTAGTGGTGGTGGTAGTAGTAGTAGTAGTAGTAGTAGTAGTAGTAGTAGTAGTAGTAGTAGTAGTAGTAGTAGTAGTAGCAGCAACAGCAGTAGTAGTTGCAGTAACAGTAGTAGTAGCAGCGACAGCAGTAACAGTAGTAGCAGCAGCAGTAACAGTAGTGGCAGCAGTAACAGTAATAGCAGCAGTAGTTACAGTAGTAGCAGCGGTAACAGTAGTAGCAGCAGTAGTAACGGTAGTAGCAGCAGTATCAGTAGTAGCAGCAGTAACAGTAGTAGCAGCAGTAACAGTAGTAGCAGCAGTAGTAATAGTAGTAGCAGCAGTAACAGTAGTAGCAGCAGCAGTAACGGTAGTAGCAGCAGTATCAGTAGTAGCAGCAGGAACAGTAGTAGCAGCAGCAGCAGCACAACAGCTGTAGCTACTGCAGTAGTAGTTGCAGTAACAGTAGTAGTAGCAGCGACAGCAGTAACAGTAGTAGCAGCAGCAGTAACAGTAGTGGCAGCAGTAACAGTAATAGCAGCAGTAGTAACAGTAGTAGCAGCGGTAACAGTAGTAGCAGCAGTAGTAATAGTAGGAGCAGTAGTAACAGTAGTAGCAGCAGCAGTAACGGTAGTAGCAGCAGTATCAGTAGTAGCAGCAGTAACAGTAGTAGCAGCAGTAGTAATAGTAGTAGCAGCAGTAACAGTAGTAGCAGCAGCAGTAACGGTAGTAGCAGCAGTATCAGTAGTAGCAGCAGGAACAGTAGTAGCAGCAGCAGCAGCACAACAGCTGTAGCTACTGCCGCCGTCGCAGTAGTAATAGTAGCAGTAGTAGAGTAGTAGTAGTATTTGTAGTAGTAGTAGTTTAAACAACATTATCATGTTCAACCCGCCAGGGTTATTATTAGGATATTCTGAGCTTTTAGTTTGTTCTTTACTGTGCGTTTACAGCGCGAGGTCGGGTCATCCGAGTGAGAAGTGACCTAGTGTGTAAATGGACGGAGCTGGGCCTGGAAAAGCGACAAGAACAGATAAAAGGCGGAACTAAAATATTAAGTAAAAAGAATAAATTCATATTTCTTCTTCTTTGCGTACACCAGCTTTAAACTGTGGTGGTGGTTGTTCGTCTACTTCTGCACTGCAGTCCTGTTCCAGCACCTGAGTGTTGCGTGTGCATCCGCTTAACAGATCTGACACTTTTGTATACAGACTGTTGGTTCTTTGCCTTTCGTGCAGATGTTCTCTAACTTCGCAGGAAGCTCCAAATTAGTCGACTCTTACGACATGCTTTTGGCTAGGCAGTTGATCTATTCTTGTTTTCCCTATAATAGGGCTCCAGAACCCACATGGGTTCACATTTTAAAAATGACTTCTCTTGAATTCTTTCAAGTTGCCGGCTATTATTTGAACTTGCACGAAGCCATATCTATACATATTTATTGGTTGCCATAGTAGTTCACAGGGTTTGATATCATAACCCTATGTATGAATTACCCAGAATTTGTTATCTTTCTCCGTTTGTTGTCATTGACCAATATTCAATATGCCTAACACAATATCTCCACGCCATGCTTGAATTTCTTGATCTACGACTAGCTTTTCTGGCATTAAAAAAAAACTGTTAACCACTCCCTTCGGATGTGTTAAAAAAAAAAAAATGCCCGTGCCTCGTACTTTGGCCTATTTCAAAGTAGCATTTGCCTTTATATTCTGAAAAGCCATGTGGCTTTGGCCAGGGAATTCTAAGCTTGTTAGCTGGTGATTTTTACTTGTTTTATCCAGTTTTCTTTAAAAAACCGTATGTTTCATTTACGAGTTTTACAGTGTTATCGTTACTTAGTTTAAGTGTTACCAATGTGTGTTTTAGTTGTCTGGTTTAGTTGATCAAACACTGGCTAAATCTAAAAAGCAATATATTTATGGATAAATTGATTTATTGATTGATGGAGTCGACACAGAACTCAAAATGGGCACAAATGTGCTAAATCATTTTCAGCAGCTGTTAATATGGAAAACGTAATTAAAGCGGGAACATGTCATAACTTTCTTCACAGTTGTTACAAATAAAGACATTTTATTCTGTCTCATAAGTCCAGAGCCGGATTAACCTTTAAGCACACTAAGCACATACTTCATCATCAGGTGCCTTGTCGACTGGCATGGGCGATCATGCCTCTCCATAATCTGCCATCTCCTGCAGCATGTATCAGTTCGTGTGCCGACACACCTCTATGCCATGCAACAAGACTATCAAGCGTCATCTCTCATTGTCTTCCTCTATCTCTCCTTCCACAGATCTTTCCAGTGGTCACAACATGTTCTATTTTCCCTCTTCTCATAACATGGCCGAAAAATTATGACTTCTTCTTATGTCTGTGATAAGTTGTCTTCGGGCTCCCGCCTCTTTCAAAACTACTTGGTTGCTCTTTTAGCTGTCCAAGGAATTCTAAGCATTCTTCTGTAAAACCACATCTCTGAGGCCTCAAGAAATTGTTTGGTCTGCCTACCGATTGTCCAGGATTCACAGCCATATGTTAAAACTGGATGTATGTAGCAAGCAAGAATTCTTTTTTTTTTTAACTCCCACATGCTTAGGGTACCACAAAGGGAAGGGGGCACCACTGACATTCCCAATAACATTGAAGATGGGCGTCTATTTCCTCGGTTAAAGTATAGTTTAAAAAAAAAAAATGCATGAGAACACCAGTGTAACAAGTCTGGATGGCTTGACGTGCTTTGCACACACACACACACAAAATTGTCACGTTCAACCAGCTCCCTGGAGGGAGCGCTTGAGGTTATAATTGGGACTAGGTTGTGTGCGCCACATCAAATGGTTTAGCACTGTACGCCACCAAGAGCCCGGAAAAGAAGTCTTGCAGTGTTGATTCGATCAAAGGAGATATACACAAATACTGACCCCACCGGCGACGAAGTCGTCTACTGGCGAGCCAGTGGGTCACCAGGTCGGCGCTGGGCTGGATGCCTTATCTCTGTTAAATTTAGAAAGACATGTGTTATGTAAGATAAAGTGTCAGAATCTTATAATAGATTTTGCAATTTAAAAAAAAAAGTAGGAGAAAACCTTTCAAATTTAAATAAAGTGGAAGTATGTTTTTTGTTTTTAGTATCCAGAAGCCATGTATTGTTAACCCTTAGTCTCGGTATTATGGATATCGCAACCTTTCAACCTTGATTCCATTGTAAATACCGTAAATCTGGGAGAAATGGTGGCTTTCCTGCCTTTCCCGGGAGTGAACCCGGACCACAATGAGTTCGTCACCCGCTCTCCGCGCAATCCGGTTTAGCCAACTACGCCAGAGAGCCGGGGCAAAGTGGAAGTATAAAACAAATAGACATGATTTTCCATCTACTGTAAATTTGGTTTAGATTCTTCTTCTTCTTCGCGTTCACTGGCTGAAAATTCCGACGCAAAGTTCTGGTTGTTCGTTCACTTCTAGACTGCAGTCCTCCTATTCCAGAACCTGAGGTTTGCGTGTGCATCCGTTTGACAGATCTGACTAATTTGTATGCAGACTGTTGGTTCCTTGCCTCTCAGGCAGATGCAATTTGATTTCGAAGGAAGCTCCCAAAATAGTCGACTCTTACGACATGCTTTTTTGTAGGCAGTGAGTCTGTTCTTGTTTTCCCTATAATAGGGCCCAGTAACCCACACGGCGATGGTTTAGACTATTTTATATTTATAGTGTATTATTGTTTATATCTTCTTCCTCTGTTTCTTTGTGTCTTTTAAGGATCAGATTGTTTCTACATTTGTTTATGTATAGAAATAAACGACTCATTTTCCACGCCTTGGCGTATTGGTTATACAGGACTGGACCTATGTTTATAGATATATCAGCACTAGATGGGTGATGTAGTTAACATAACGCTGGCCGCCTTTACTTCCTAGGACTTCACCTGGTACCCATTTAAGGTTGGGTCGACCTGGGCGCCAAAGTCATTTTTTCGAAGAAAAACGGTTTTGCTCCTCCAGGGTCTGAACTATAAATATATAATCGACTTAATTTGACATGCTGACGGTGCGACATTAATTCGACACAACACACTCACAAGCTGACGACCCTGGCTTAGAAAAAGAAATCAGTCGGCGCCTTAAGGTAAGAATATTTCCTGATTTTCGACACCCGTGATAGCGGCTAAGAAACACACGTGTGCTTGCATGGAGTGCAGTAACACTGCATTTACGTTATCGGTAAATCAGTTGCATCATTGTTGTGATTTACGGTTCAGTGAACATCACATTAGAGGCGTGTTACACATTTTAATAACAGCTTTCCTTTATACGAAACTAGATTTAATTGCGCCGGCTTTACCCGGGATAGTGAAAGAAAGTCTTAATCTCCCGTCCTCTGTTTCATCTTGGTTTCCCCTGCTGCCCTATTTCCTTTTACAAATTTTCGCGGGATAGACCTAGGAGCTGAGGGTGATTTGATAATTCCCCCGACATGTCAGCTTCAACCCACCGTACTACCGCGGTTACAACGCCGTTCCCTCAGGCTGTTTCTAGATATCCGCAATATCCTGGTACAGTTGCTCTAGATAATCCGCTATATCCCTGTACAGCTGACAGAGACGACCACTATTTCCCCCTCACACGGCGAGATGTTAACATGACGGTGCAGTTTTAAAATAGCTCAAAAACGAGAGCGTGAAACCACACTCGCACTTCCAGCGCCTGTCTATCTCACTATGGCTTAGCGGCTAAACGTCAGTGCACCAAGGGAATACCAGAACAAATACAGCAAATCAATAATTGTTTTTATTATTCTGCCAGATGAACATAAGAGCGACGTGTTGCCGGTTGTTTGTAGCGGTAATAGCTCTTACATTATTACAGCTAGACTGATGATACGAGCGGCGGAAGTACCACTCACTGTTGGTGTAGCAATGTGTTATAATATGTTATGTAACGAGTAGAGTTCTGGGTAAATTGTCAGCTCTCACTATAGCAACGCAGGGTATAGTTGTGTGTTGCAAAATGTGTTGTATTTGGAACAAGGATCTCATGAAATGTGTACCTATCACTATAGCATACATGTTCTTTTAAAATGCCATTTGCCGTTATTAATTAGATTTACTGAGAAATTGCTTAAATTAGCAATAAATCAAAATCAGTGTATAGGTTTTGGTAGCGTTGGCTATTTTGAAAGTAATTCAAAGTTTATTTTAATAGTATTCAATTAATATTCTAAAGCTTAAATTAATAGTATATTAATGCTAGAGCATGGCTTTCCTGACAACATACGTGGGCATACTGCTATTTCATTTTTCTGTTACATTCAGGGAATACTGATTAATGCTACAGTTTCAATGCAAACAGTCGAAATGCACATCGTATTACAACTTTAAGTTTGGGAAAGGTATCTATTATACCTGCGTGTATCCAGAAAAAAAAATTACCGAGCAAAAAGTAACTACTAATAACTGCAGCTCCAGTCAACCCTCAATGTGGAGACGGCAGCTGATTGCTGGATGAGGTTTAGACGACGGATCAATATCATGGTACTAGGGAAGTAACAGATAAGTGCTTCCTTCTACTTCTGACTCAAGCCTGAGTCCGAAACATTGCATCGCAGTGCACGAACTCTGTTGCAACGGCGAAGATCCTGAAAAACTTCGGGTAGATTTTTTACTCTAAATTTCTCTCCTTTCAATCTGGAGTTTAAACGGATTGATTGAATTACTATTTAATAAAATTTGAAGAAAACTTCCCTTGCCTTCCTAAACGGTATAATAAGAAAGGGAAGAAACAGAAGATAACCAGGGGACATGTTTGAACGGTATAACATAGAAAGGGAAGAAACAGAAGATAAACCAGGAGACATGTTTGAACGGTATAATAAGAAAGGGAAGAAACAGAAAATAACCAGGGGACATGTTTAAACGGGATAATAAGAAAGGGAAGAAGCAGGAGACAACCTGGGGGAATGTTTTGGCTATGTGATTATGTTCAGGCTGGTTAATTGCTAATGATGAAAGTTGCTAAAAATAACACGCAACATTTTCACTTTTCAGGGGAGAGGAGAACCTTGGCTTGAGGGTCTTTCAAGGTGAGACTTCCTCTCAGTTGCGCCTTCAGGTGTTGTCATCGTGCAACAACATGGCGGCCGTCTGCGATACGCCGCTGTGGGTAAGTTATCTCCCGATAAGAAGAGTGAAGACAATGCATCATCATTAAGTGTCGTGCCGCGAAGTTTTGACTGTAGTATACTTTATACATCTATGCATTTATCCTGATCTTTGATGTCCTTATAGGTGCCCTGTTCTGTTTTAATTATAGTAGTTACACTTTATGCCCTCTTCAACTTGAACATGACTTCCTTATTTACTCTCCTGAGTGACATTAGGTAAGGAATCCGGAATGCATAGCTAGTAGTTAAGCTAGACGTACAGTAACAGGATATGCCATTCACGATCCATGTTCAAGTAAACATTGACTGAAATAATAACTGTGCTTATAAGCTACCCGCAGGAGGCAGCTTATCTAATGTTTTCGTTTTATTACTTGTTACTACCACTACTGTTGCTGCTACTACTACTACTGCTGCTGCTGCTGCTACTACTACTACTGCTGCTGCTACTACTACTACTACTACTACTACTACTACTACTACTACTACTACTACTACTACTACTACTACTACTACTACTATTACTACTACTACCACCACCACTACTACTACTACTACTACTGCTGCTACTACTACTACTACTACTACTACTACTACTACTACTACTACTACTACTACTACTACTACTATTACTACTACTACCACCACCACTACTACTACTACTACTACTACTGCTGCTACTACTACTACCACCACCACCACCACTACTACTACTACTATCACCACCACCACCACTACCACCACCACCACTACTACTACTACTACTACTACTACTACTACTACTACTACTACTACTACTACTACTACTACTACTACTACTACTACTACTACTACTACTACTCTTCTTCTGCCTTTCTATCCCCCAATAAAGCATAGGCCCTCATCCAACTCACACCAAGTCGTTCTATCCTTCTCTACTACATGAAGCTCTCCCCATGACCTCCCTATCTTTCTAACTTTATTCTCCAGCAATCTTCTCCATGTGTTTTTTGCCTTCCTTATTCCTATGCCCCTGAATTTCCAATGCAAAGACATTCTAGTTATGCTGTTCTCCGGTTTTCTCAATGTGTTACCTATCCAACGCCAGCATCTTTTCCTAACCTCTTGGTCCACTAGAGCTTGCTTAGTTCTCTCCCAAAGCTCTATATTAGTTATTCTATCACACCATTTAATTCCTTCTATTCTGCGCAGGCACCATCTACTAATGTATTATTATTACAGTATTACCATTAATTCCAGTGGTAGTGGTGTAGTAATTATACCAGTGTAACAACTACTACTACTGCTGCTGCTGCTACAATTACTGCTGTTGCTACCACCAGTACTACTAGAGTGAGTGAGAGAGAGAGATTTGTTATTGCCTTTTCTTTTCAGATAATTAATACTATGCTGCATTTGGCTATAAATATCACCCAAGGGACTAGCAAACTGGTCTACTTACGGAGTGGGTCAGCATATGGAGCGAGGCCTACTGCATTGATACTATGATACTGTTCTTCCTTAATTGACTGATATTAGAGAATACAGCATCATATGGAATCATACTTAACCACAAAATCGATCATCCTTAGTTTTGTCATTATTTCTATAAAAAACTAGTCAGTCTTGGTCTGTGTCCTTTTCTTATTACAAATGATTGTTAAGGGGACTAAGCGGTCAACGTACAGCTTACAGAGGTGGTCAACATACAGAGTTAGCCTTCTATTGAGAATTTGTGATAACCGTCCTACCAATGAAAATGTAAGTCAGCTTCCAGAGGTGGTCAACTTAAGAGGCTCTACAATACCACTCCTATAAAACCAGAGCAGTTACAGATCTTCTTTTTCTTATCTTATATCGGCTGTAAACTCTGGTGGACATTTTTAATTGTTCATCCACTTCTGGACTTTGGGCTTATTCTAGTTCTTGAGTTTGGTGTGCATCAGTTTTACAGATCTAGCTTATTTACTTAAGGACTGTTGGTTTTTCTCATCTCAGGCAGTGTACTTCGATTTCAAGGAAACTAACTTTTATAACATGCTTGTTCGGGGGGGGGGGGGGGGGGGATCTATTCTTGTCCCCCTCCAGCGAAACAACATGGCCCTCCACTTCCCCCCTTTTTTTTGGTTGGCTTAAAAGATGGCACCCTACCACCAGAAAATTTTGAATGTGGCTAAACAACTCTCCTAATCATGCATAGAAAATCTCTTTTGTTTTTTAAAATTTATACATTTCATATATAGATATAAATTATACATTTTGTGTGTGAGCCGATCAGCACTTTACTAGATTAATAAATATGGCGTTGCTCTTTGTCTCTCTCTCCCCCTTTCTCTCCCTCTCTCTCTCTCTCCCTCTCTTTCTCTCTCTCTTTTTCACCGCCTCCTCCAATTATATGTTGAACATTTAAGGGAAGATGGATGAGTCATTGCAGTGTTTTCTTTGCTTCAACACCCTTGGAGATGAACGTTATTTCACTCCTCTTCATTGTGAACTTAAGCAATTCCTATTAAATTTGAATGGTTTTAACACAAGAGTATTTGATATTTCCTAATGGAGTAGCTCAACTGAAGTGATGCATTTACAAATGATGTTTCAGTGACAATGTTATTGCACAGGTAGATTTGTGTTGGTGTCACAGACAGTGACGGGTTTAATGGCATGGAATCATCGATTGCCAGGGAAATTATGGCTAAATGTAATTTTGTGAAGTGTTGAAAAATATACTGACTCCTGTCACTTTTCGGGTTTAATAGATACCAGCAGTTGTTTGAGTGGAGGGAAAAAACACAGGCTCGTACACACATACAGAGAGAGAGAGAGAGAGAGATAGAAGAGGATTAGAGACTGAGGTAGTTAAGATGAGGGAGAGCACAAGGGATGAGCTGCATATAATGGCAAAGCATTGGATAACCTGCCGCAAGTTGATTAATTATCTGTGTTCCATTGGGGATAAAGACTAGAAAAGGAGAGGCTTGTCTGAATATATTAATACGGTATTAATAAGTGATACATTTTATTCTGGTTGACATTGCTTCCTAAAATATTTCCCAGTATCCATTTTGTCTCCCTGATCCATCTCCAAATTGACATATATATATATATATATAAAATATTACTACTAGTAAGTTGTGTATAGAAAATTTGGCTAGTAAAATCTGATAACAAATATGTATTAACTTGTGGGTTTCAGGGCCCCATTTTGGGGGAGTAAAGAACATATACACTGCTTCTTAACTGGCATATTAGGAAAGTGGAGTAATTAAGATGTGTTGTTGACAACCACAATTTTATAAATGAACTTAGCAAAAAAGATGGAAAAACATACATTTACAAGTAAAATGCTTGCTTGCCTGTTGTACCCTACCAGAACATCACACAAGCGATAAACATCCGGTGACACAAAGTGCCATTATGCGGATGAGGATCACCTGTGGAGAGGTCCCAGAAACCCTTTTCAGTTGTTTTGGCCACTATTGGGGCCCAGCTATATTCAGGGCACCTGGCAAAAGCCAGGGTGGGGCTTCAAATAACGAGAAATTGCATCCCTCATGGGGATGACTGATATAATAGCTGATGTACAAATAAAATGCCAGTTTAAAAACACATGACAATTTTTCTTTATTGTCTCAATTGCAGGATACAAATTTAACATGGGATACACCTGATCCAGACTTCACACCTTGCTTTCAGAAGTCTATTTTAGCTCTTGTTCCATGTTTTTTCCTTTGGCTGGTTATACCCTTCAGAATATTGCAGCTATGGCATGCTCATGTCGGGATTATACCATGGAACTGGCTGTCTGTGTTGAAGATGGTAGGATTTGCTGTTGTGCCTAATGTTTTCTATATTTAAACCTATAACTATATCTATTAAGTTGCAATAATTGTTTTGTGATTTTTTGGGGGGTGATTTTCTAGTGTATACTTACAATTTTACAAATATTTTAAAAATGCTGAATGAATTATTTGAGCAGTTAATCAAGAATTTACATTATTGTATTTGGGGCATTATTATCATGCTCTCTCTTCTTCCTCAGTAGCGATTGAACAATTCCTAATTACCAGTGTGCCAGTAACAACTGGTTTAAAAGTGCTTGTCTTTTTCCCTGCAATTTGAATGCTGTTCAGACCCTTTGTGAACTTGCTGAATCAGTCTCTCCAAGTATGGATACCCTCTCTGTTCTACGAGGGGTCTCTGTGACAAAGTGGTCAAGTCATTTGCCACATTCTCTGAAGGTCATGGGTCATTTCATGGTGGCGCCGTTCAGTTCACGAGTGCAACTTTTACAGAGATCCCTGGAGATTGTCACCGGAGCTACGGAGGTCGTGCTCTTTGCGATGCTCTTGGCAGGCTGCTAGCTGTTCTGTGGAGAGAGACTGAGCCATATGGGATAAAAGCTGGTGCAATGAAGTCGATCCTCTCACCTTTAGCTTTATCTTCACCTGTCTCTGTTCTACGAATAGATCACTGTGGTCTAAAGAAAATGATGCAGCTAGGAGTGACCAGGGAATTTGTTCAACACTGCTACACTCAGAGAAAAGGCAAGACCAACATATAATTAAACTTCCGCTGGCACCACTGGAATTGAAACTTTCTGCTGGCTGCTGAAGATGAGGAAGGAGCGCCTGTTGGAATGTCCCAAGTGCTGTGATGTCAGTTCTTAGATCAACACTCTTCCTGTATGGGTTCCGGGGCCCTACTCTGGGCAAAACAGCAATCAACCCACTGCCTCCCCAATGAGCACGTCGCAGGAGTTGACTAATTGGGGTCTTTCGTCGAAGTCGGAGGGCATCTGCCCTGTGTGGTTGTTGTTGTTATTGATCCAGTGGCGCATGAGCTTTCACCCTTTGGCCCAATGCCATCTAGTGGAATTTACATGTTTTCACAAGCTGTTCTTTTCCTCCGTACAAGGTGTTCCACCTGTCTGGTCTTGAAGGGAGTAGCATTCTTCTAGTCTCATTGAGTTTTGGGCACTCAAGGAGATGATGGTCAACAGTTTCGTAGGGGTAGTTACATAGCTGGCACTCTGGGGAGTGTTGTGGCTGTATTCTGTTTAGGTGTCCACTGAGTGAAGTATGTTGTGTTCTGAGTCTGAAGATGGTGGCCTGGTCCCTTCTTGTTAAATGGTTAATGCTGTGGTTAGGATCAGGGCTAGCCATGTGTCTATAAACCTCTCTTCCAGTATCTCCCTTGGCCCATCTGTGTGGTGAGGAGCAACATCTGCACACAAATAAGCCAGTAAAATGGATGTACATGTTGAATGTTTAATTAAGAATCAACATCACAGCACTTGGGACACTCTCATAAGTACTTCATCCCCATCTTCAGCAGCAAATAAGGAGTTCCAGTTCTGATGGCACCAGCTGCTGTCTCACCTTTCCCCTGAGTGTTGAGCATCGGCCAGATCCCCTGGTAACTCCTAGCGACACCATTCTCCTCAGACCGTAATGATTGGTCTGTACTTCCTCACTGTTCACTCGCTCCCAAAGGGAACTCACAACATCTAGCTTGTCGTACAATAATTTACCACCACATGGCCCCGAACCGGCTAGTCTACCTGCCTGCTCATTTCCCAAAACACCGGCAATGGATATACATGCAAAACTCAGGCCCTGCACAAAGCCAAAGTCCAAAAGGATGAACAACCAGGACTTTCCATCAAAGCTTACAGCCGGTGAACAAGGAAGAAGATCAACACTCAACTAAAGACTCTCTATTCTGTTGCACTGTCCATGTAATCTCAGAGAACATTCACCATTTGAAGGTTTAAAAAAAAAAAATTCAAACAATGGACAGTTCAAGCTATCAGCTTTAGAGGCATATTTGGGTTAGAGATGTGGCCTTGATAGCTAGATGCTAGCCTGCTTGCTTGAAGGCCTTGGGTTCAAATCCAAATTGAGGCAGGTTATAATTTACCTGTGGCTCCCAGTTTGTCTTGGTCTAATTAGGCACCATGAAAGATCCTGGGAGATGAAGGTGACCAGCAAAATGTTGATCACATCACTCATCGAGTCAGTAGGTCTGTAAAAATCTGAATGGAGCACCATATGCCTGACAGATTAAAAAACACAAATATTTTAGCACTTAAAAATTTTTAAGATAAAAATGGATGTTAAGAACATGCTAGAAGTTTTATCATCATCATCAAGTGCCTTGCTGACTGGCGTGGGTACTCATACCTCTCCACAATCTGCAATCTTCAACAGCATGAATCAGTTCGTGCATTGACATCCCTCCATGTCATGACAAATAGCTGTCAAGTGTCATCATGTATTGACATCCCTCCATGTCATGACAAATGGCTGTTAAGTGTCATCATGTACTGACATCCCTCCATGTCATGACAAATAGCTGTCAAGTGTCATCATGTACTGACATCCCTCCATGTCATGACAAATAGCTGTCAAGTGTCATCATGTATTGACATCCCTCCATGTCATGACAAATGGCTGTCAAGTGTCATCATGTATTGACATCCCTCCATGTCATGACAAATGGCTGTCAAGTGTCATCATGTATTGACATCCCTCCATGTCATGACAAATGGCTGTCAAGTGTCATCATGTACTGACATCCCTCCATGTCATGACAAATGGCTGTCAAGTGTCATCATGTATTGACATCCCTCCATGTCATGACAAATGGCTGTCAAGTGTCATCATGTACTGACAGCCCTCCATGTCATGACAAATGGCTGTCAAGTGTCATCATGTATTGACATCCCTCCATGTCATGACAAATGGCTGTCAAGTGTCATCATGTATTGACATCCCTCCATGTCATGACAAATGGCTGTCAAGTGTCATCATGTACTGACATCCCTCCATGTCATGACAAATAGCTGTCAAGTGTCATCATGTACTGACATCCCTCCATGTCATGACAAATAGCTGTCAAGTGTCATCATGTATTGACATCCCTCCATGTCATGACAAATGGCTGTCAAGTGTCATCATGTATTGACATCCCTCCATGTCATGACAAATGGCTGTCAAGTGTCATCATGTATTGACATCCCTCCATGTCATGACAAATGGCTGTCAAGTGTCATCATGTACTGACATCCCTCCATGTCATGACAAATGGCTGTCAAGTGTCATCATGTATTGACATCCCTCCATGTCATGACAAATGGCTGTCAAGTGTCATCATGTACTGACAGCCCTCCATGTCATGACAAATGGCTGTCAAGTGTCATCATGTATTGACATCCCTCCATGTCATGACAAATGGCTGTCAAGTGTCATCGTGTATTGACAGCCCTCCATGTCATGACAAATGGATGTCAAGTGTCATCATGTATTGACATCCCTCCATGTCATGACAAATGGCTGTCAAGTGTCATCATGTATTGACATCCCTCCATGTCATGACAAATGGCTGTCAAGTGTCATCATGTATTGACATCCCTCCATGTCATGACAACTGGCTGTCAAGTGTCATCATGTATTGACATCCCTCCATGTCATGACAAATGGCTGTCAAGTGTCATCATGTATTGACATCCCTCCATGTCATGACAAATGGCTGTCAAGTGTCATCATGTATTGACATCCCTCCATGTCATGACAACTGGCTGTCAAGTGTCATCATGTATTGACATCCCTCCATGTCATGACAACTGGCTGTCAAGTGTCATCATGTATTGACATCCCTCCATGTCATGACAACTGGCTGTCAAGTGTCATCATGTATTGACATTCCTCCATGTCATGACAAATGGCTGTCAAGTGTCATCATGTATTGACATCCCTCCATGTCATGACAAATGGCTGTCAAGTGTCATCATGTATTGACATTCCTCCATGTCATGACAAATGGCTGTCAAGTGTCATCATGCATTGTTTTAATTTGTCTCTTTTCCATAGATCTTTTCAGTGGTTACAACATGGTCCAGTTTCCTTCTCATAACATGACCAAAAAATGATGACTGTTTCTTTTTGATGTTTGTTAAAAGTTGTGATAAAGATTTTTAAGGTCTTATCAGATCATTTTGTCTGATCACACAGATTGGCAAGTTGATTAGAGAATATCCATTAGCCAGATTTTTTCAAAATGCTTGTTATGCCAAACGGTAAATGTTAATGGGAGTGAATTTGCTGATTTTTCAGGCAGTTGCTGGTGTCCTGTTTGCATTTGCTGCATACGAATTCTGTTTTGTCATTGCTGAAGCAGCAGATGGGGAAAGTAAACCTCCGATAGAATTTCTCTCTCCATTTGCTGTACTAGTTACCATGGTGAGTTTGTGTTTTAATTTAACATTACTAATAATTTTTTTAAATAATGCAGATACATACAATACATTGCACAATTTATTTCTAGTCATATTTCGCTGTATCTCATCAGGTGCGTTACTACAGAGTTACATCAACATAAAATAAAGCACAAAACTGAATAATTTCAACTGAAATGTGAATAGTTTCTTCGATACATTGTCTCTGTTTCATGGCCTGTTCGCATTTCAGTTGAATTCATCAGCATGTGACACAAACAGACAAAGATGCAATTACTAATAAGCAAACATTAAATCACTTGGTTTTATAGTGAGGCCTGTCAGTAAATCCCCACCTACTCATGAACAAGATTGCATTCACATGCTATTGCAGAAGTAAAATACTGGATGGGAAGTGACCTGAAAAAGTGTATAGAGGGCAGCAAGGTCATGCATGTAACTAAAAGTTTTGTAATGATAACTGAGTTTGGACATTAACATTAAGACCTTTAGGAAAGAAAGTTGGCGGCGGTTAATTATTTGTGCACACTTCCTTGTTCTCTACCATAGTCTGTCCTCTAGGTCCAAATTGGTTTTCTGATTTCTGACTGCAGGTTGTGAGACTAGAAGCATTCAAAAACCGATGAAGGAAACTGCTGAAACAGAAATCCATTTTAACATATATTTATAATTTGTCTGGGCTTGACAGAATTACAAACCATATTTAATTTATGATGATTTCTGAAGAGTTACACAGAAGAATTCATGATTGTATTTTCTTATGATGATGAGAGAATGGCTGAATGGTAAAATATCTGCTGGACACACCATGGGATGGGAGTCGCCCTGGCGCAGCGACTATAAGCTCGCCGAGGATCAGAAGGTCGTGGCTTAACTCCCTGGCGGAGCGACTAGATGCTCGCCGCTGATCAGAAGGTCGTGGGTTAACTCCCTGGCGGACCCAAACTTTTTTTCAAAAATGACTTTGGCTGCCAGGTCGATCCAGCCTCGAGTGGGTACCGTGTGCAATCCCGGGAAGAAAAGGCAGCTGGTGTGATGAATACATCACCCATCTTGTGCAGTTGGTCTATAAAAATATAGGTCTAGCCTTATATGCCCTATAAGCCTAAAGGTGTGGAAGAGGGTCCTTTACTTTTTTTTTTTACACCATGGAATGTATGTTTGATCATTAATGAAGCTCTGATTATTAAATATCTATTTCAGGTGTGCCATAACCCTCAATATAGTGGGATTATTTTAGTACAGACTAAGCTCTAAGATTTTAAGAATAGTTTTAACTAAGACACATTTTTCTAGCTCAAAGTATGGGGCATGAGCAACAGTTTCCTATGTGAGCACTAGGGCCCCATTCTAGAGGGGGGTAAAGGATAGATCCACTAACTTCCCTAACAAGAATTGTACAAGGTGACTAATTAGGGTTTTGCTGGAAATCAGTTGTGTTGGGTTGAAAGTTGCATATATCACAGCTGTAAACCGCAACACCTAGCTGTAAACCACAACACCAAGCCATAAACCACAACACCTAGCTGTAAACCACAACACCTAGCTGTAAACCACAACACCTAGCTGTAAACAACACCTAGCTGTAAACCACAACATTTAGCCGTAAACCACTACACTAAGCTGTAAACCACAACACCTAGCTGTAAACCACAACACTTAGCCATAAACCACAACACCACCTGCCAACTGCACTTTTAAAGGTAAATGTAGAAGAAGAAGAAAAAGGGAAACATTGTGAAATGAGGTGCAGATGATAGAAACTTGAGAATGCTTGTTGCACGTGGTCCTGAAAATGGGCACAACGTAGAGCTAGGGTTGTGAGTTATGAGAGATTAAGCAGCTGTAGGCAGCATATATTTCTAATGATGTGCAAGCTGTTCCAGTTGTCCATGAAACAACCAATAAATTGCAGAATATTAACTAACACCCTCGTAGCTTCAAGTATGATATCACATTTGCCAGTAACAGATAAGATCATGTTACAGATCAGTGTGTTTATATCATTGTATTCTCTATAGCAATAATTCCTTTGCCTGCTTATTAGGTCTGTTGCAACTACACATCTTCATTGGCCAGGACATTTCTGGGTGACACTATACTTTGCCCAATACTAGCAGCCCCCTAGAAACCATGGAAAGAGATGTCTGAGAAGTGCTACAGGAGTGACCAGAAGAGATAAAATTAGGAATGAGGTCATAAGAGATGTTGCGAGTCACCGAGTGGATAGATGCTTTTGTGATGAGCAAGTGTTTTAATTTCAACACTTCCCCTCCACTGGAGAAACTGGACTAATATACGAGCTATGTTGATCTGAGACAAAGTCCTGGATATCCAAGAAAACAGCCATATTTGGCTTATCGTGTAAATTCACAGGTGCCCACAGGAGAAGGAAAAGGGGTTTTGGATGTTGAGATTACTTTAGTTAATTAATTGTTAGACAGGGCAGGTGACCCCTCCTGACAACCTCTCCCTGGTAACGAATTATTAAAGAGCGCCACACCAAATGTAATTCTATCTAACTCTTCAGTTAAACGTGTAAGAACAAATGCACTTGGAATTTGACAAATGATGTAGTATACATCTTGATATATTGATTTATTATGCTAACAATCATTTAGATGATATTTGTCATTTTATGCTAGTTGAACACGGAAATGAGATGTCTGAGAAGGGCTGTAGGAGTGACCATAAGAGATAAGATCAGGAATGAGATCATAAGAGAACAAGTCGGCACAGAACCAATTCTGGATTACATACAAAGACAGCAAGTGAAATGGTTTGCCCACTTAGAGAGAATGCCTTGTGACACCATACCATACAAAGCATACATGGAAAGAGAAGAAGGACGTAGAGCACGGGGTAGACCAAGAACAAGATGGAAGGATAACATCAGAGAAACTCTACAACAGCACGATGTGCCTATGGTCGAGGCAGCCAGAAGAGCTAGAAACAGAACCTTATATCTTCCTCAACACCCACAGCGGTAAAAGAGAAAGTGAAGATGAAGAAGAAGAAGAAGAACAACCAATGACTGTCTGATGGTATGGTGGTTTTGAGATGCTTCAGCTAGAGAACTGAGCACCTGAGATTAGAGTGATGTTCTTGTGATGATGATACGTTTACACACACAGAAAAAATGCTTAGCTTTGGATTTAAGTAAAAAGGAACCTCTGAGAGCCCTTGATTTGAGGCCCTGCTTAGTTTTTTCCCAGCCTGCCAATCTCCCACCCAATGTAGGTTTATACACTGGACCCTCTGCTTTGATAAGTGCTGATTGGTCCTTGTCCCTTATGGGAACAATAATAAAGGAAACAAGCTCATATGTGTAGTATCTAGACTTACACCAAACATGCATATTCTACTAAAAACATATTTTATCTCACCTTCACACTTTCAGACTACATCTATCCTTCACTGTGACTATCAGTCAATTGCAACAGTGCACCAACTGATCAAATTTTCTTAAGTGGGCCATCTGGTTTTAGCCAGTATTAATAAAAGGTGTGTAAAACCCAAATAAGTGGAGCCATCATGTCTGGACTTTTTTTGCTGGCCAGACTTAATTCCCCCTGATTAGGCAAGTTCAGAATGGCCCAGCCTGGCCTATGATGTAATATTTATGACACCTCTTGTTTTCCCTGGTGGACTGGCTAGTAATCTTATGTAATATTAGACAAAGACTTGTTGCTTTGTCTGGGCTAAGAACTGGAAACAATTTTCAATCTCACATACTATTTGGATTTAGTGCATAGTAAATATAGTTCTTACTTTCTTTATTGAAAAAAAAAGAAGAAATTATTAAATATATTAAATTCTGAATACACTGAGGCGATTTCATCATGAGAGAAAAAGTCTGCACAGAAACAATTCTAAAATACAGCCATTTTCATTGTCTTGGCAATTTCTATTTTCCTGAGAAACCCTCAGTTTATGGCCTAGAAAAGTCTCCCAGACGCTGCTTTTTGAGTAGCCAGCTCTGCTTCAATAATCATAATAATAATAATAATAATAATAATAATGTATTTAATGTCTGTTTGATGTAAAATTCTCTCCATATTTAGATTCTGGTTATGATTCTGCTAAACCTAGAGCGCAAGCGAGGTATAAGATCTTCAAGCGTCCTGACATTGTTTTGGCTGCTGTTTCTATTTTGTGGAATCATCCGCTTGCGATCAGTCATAAAAGAAGCCATGAGAACAGTAAGCAAATGATAAATAGTTATCTCAAATTGTAATTAGTCATTGAAAATCCTGTCATTACTGCCGACTTTTCAGTATGTAGCATAATTACAACAGAGCAGCTCTGAGGGGACCATTGATAAAAGAAAGAAGAGTACTGAAATTTAATAAAATTGACAAAACTGTCAGAACTGTGCCATGTCTGCGAAATAGAATACTTTGGCCATAGCATTGGTTCATAAAGAAAAATAATCTTCATCATCTTAGCATTTACATGCTATAAACTCTGCAGAAAGTTCTGGTTGTTCATTCACTTCTTGCCTGTTTCCAGAATTTTAGTTTTATGTACACATCCATTTTACAGGTCTGGCAGACTGTTGGTTCCTCTACACTTTTTAATTTGTTTTTTAAATTTCCAATATGGGACACAATTTTTTTTGTTATTTCAAAGCCCCAACCTGGCATTTGTCAGGTGTCCTAATATAACTTAACTAGCATTTAGGTGATTTTCATCCGAATGATAGCACTTTGTGTCACATGCATTTATCGCTTGTTGTACAATCTTGGTAGGGTTAAACTTCATTCATTCATATATTCAATCATTAATTCCTCAGCACTCAGGTAGATAAAGCATCCTTAATTAGGTGCCTAGTACAACATATTTTTTTAAAGTGGGCAGTGGGTCTCTTTTACCCCCAAAATGGGACCCCAGAACCCAGGGGCACATCGTCATCTGAAGCTACTCATATTTGTTATAGACCAGTCAATACTTGAAGAGTGATGTGGTCACTATTACTTCTTTTTTTCTTCTTTGTTCACCGGCTGTCAGCTCCAGTGGAAATTCCTGGTTGTTCGTCCATTTGGACTTTGGCTTTGTGCCAGGGCCTGAGTTTTGCATGTGCGTCCATTTTACTGGCTTATTTGTGTGCACTTGGTTGTTCCTTGTCGCTTGAGCAGATGCACCCCAACTTCGAAGGAAGTCCCCGATTATTAAACTCCTGTGACATGCTTGTTGGGAAGGCAGTAGATCTGTTCTTGTTTTTCCCACAATCGGACCCCGGAACCCATACAAGGGGTCACTATTACAATTAGACACCTTTACTTTCCAGGACATAACCTGCACCCATTTTAGGCCGAGTCAACCTGGGAGCAAAGATCAGTTTTGAAAACAAAATCAGACTCAATGCAGCTTTGAACCCACCACCTTCAATCTGGCTACTGCGGCTTTTAACAATTATAATTGATACTCCTAATCCGCCCGGGCGCATAAATGCATTTGAATATAAATGTTACAGACAGGTTCTAAGAATATCTTGGGTAAAGAAAAGAACAAATGCATCCATACTTCAAGAGCTGAATATTGAAGAGGGTTGGCTAGTAAAGACAATAAAACAAAGAAAATTGAAATATTTTGGTCACTTGAAACGTCATGGAAGTCTAGAGAGAACAATAATGGAGGGGTATATGCCTGGGAAGAGAGGAAGAGGAAGGCCAAGGAGAAGATGGGTGCAGGATGTGGCAGATGATCTCCAGATGGGTGTATCAGACGCAGGACATCTTGCTCAGGATAGGAAGGTTTTCCGGAGGGTTGTTATGGCAGCGAGGTTCGCGAGGGACATGCTACTGAAAGAATGAATCCGCCCGGCTCTCTAGCGTAGTTGGCTACACCAGATTGCACGGTGACCGGGTGACGAACTCCTTGTGGTCCGGGTTCACTCCCGGGGGTAGGCAGAAAAGCCACATTTCTCCCAGATTTACAGTATTTATCATGGAATCAAGGCCGAAAGGTTGCGATATCCATAATACTGAGCCTAAGGGCTAACAACTCATGGCTTCTGGATACTAAAACAAACAAACAAACAAACAAACAAACAATACTCCTAATCCCTGTGTGGGGTTCCAGGACCCCATTTTTGAGGGGAAAAGAATTGACCCACTGCCCCCTGAAAGCATTTCTTAGAAGGTGACTCATTAGGTGCTTGAACTTCAAAGTTGGCTGCTTGAGAGGCAAGGAACCAACATTCTGCATACAAATAAGCCAGATATGTAAAATGGGTGTGCATGCAAAACTCAGTTCTAGAACAAGGACAACAGTTATCAACAGCCATAAATTTCTGCTAGAGTTATAGCCGGGGAACGCTACGAAGAGGAAGATACTTCTAAAAATGCAGTTTAAAAAAAATGATCTTATTGTAAGAAGGGTTAGTGTCATTTCTTGACAGGTAGCACAGTTAAATTATTTGTTATTTTGATTCTTTAGGGAGATGTTTCACCGTCACTATTTGTGCATTACCCATGTTTGCTGTTTGCAACCCTCCTGTCAGTATTTGTTGATCAGAAGCCAGAATTTGGGTATCAGGATGAAGGAGAGGTAAGTACATTGTGAAGCTTTTCAAATGGTATCTTTGCATTTTAAAGTTAAGTATGAGAGTATCGACTTTATTGCGCTGGATTTGATCCCATATGGCTTGGCGTCTCTCAGAAGAACAGCCAACCACCTTCACCAAGCACAGACAATGTACCTTCAGTAACTTCTTCTTCTTTTGTTCGCTTGAAATAAATTATCTATACCTGCAATGCTGTCTCTAGTATGAACTTAACTTTCTTTTATAATTCACTTAGCTGCCCATAAAGTTTGGCTACAGCAGGTGAATGCTAAGAAGAAGATGAAAACTGGTCATGCAGCCAATCCACTAGGGATCATAAATTGGGAGGCCGGCTCAAAGACTCATAAGTTTCTCCAAAGCTTAGTTGTCAGGTCTGCTGGGTGTGGCCACATGTTGCTTCAAGCTCCTCAGGAGATCGTAGTCTTGCAAGACTTGTTCTAGAATCTGTTCTGTACACAGACACTATAAGAAAGCTGTTTAGCTCATAGCTATTTTATATTAACTTTTGCTGAGTTTGTAACGTCCAGTGTGTAAGGGAGAAATGGTGACCTGTTCTGGTTAGATGTTTGAGGAATCTTTGCAAGGTTATATGCATGCCTTGAGTGATGTTTATAATTTCACATAAACTGTTTCAGAATCCTTGCCCAGAAAAAGATGCTTCATTCTTGTCCCGTATTACTTTCTGGTGGTTTACTAGGTATGTTTTATAATTATATTTAACTGATAGATAACAGATTTAAATTCTGCAGACAAAAAAAAAAAAAAAATACATTGCACCTATGTATAAACAAAAAGGACATGTGATAAATTTGAAATTACCATGGTAATCACATTGGCTACTCTTGAACTTCTTGTGGAGAGATTACAGTACAAGGTGACAATGTGATTTGTGTATTTTAGTGAAAAGATTAATCTTTGTGCCTCATTATATGTTGATTTCAGATGTCTTGCAGAGACAATAAATACACCACACCTTTGTGTTGACCAAAAAAAAAAAAACCTGATAAATTTGAAATTGCTTTGGTAATCACTTGGCCAATCTTGAATTTCTTGTATAGAGAATATGATCTACCTTGACAATGTGATTTATGTATTTCAGTGAAAAGGATTCATTTCTGTGCTTCATTAGATGTTTATTAAATCTGTAGTAATGCATCCGAGGGGATACGGTGGAATAACCAGAAAATAAATTGTGCAATGTATTCTTTGTATCCTCATTATTTAAATTTACAAACGGACATTTTAGTTTGAAATCAACAAATTGCAGAATTTATTGCCTGGCAGATATTACTGTTTCATCAAGTGCACACTGTAGAATTAAAAATATATAATAAAAAATGAAACATTTTAGCTGACATGGACAGTAATCCCCAGATGTAACTTCTTGAATATCAGAGTTACCTCCTGTGTTACCATAGTTACTGTTTGTATCATGTATTATGTGCAGATGATATTCACATACTAAATATATCTAAAATATGTGACCAACAGTAGAAAGGAAGGATAAACTATGAGCCCTCAGTGACGTATAATGGCTCAGTCGAATGTTGATGATGAATTTTAACAATAAATTGTGAAAGTATTTTGTATCCAATCTCTTTAGTTGTTGTTTTTCTTTCTCTTATAATGATAATTTACTTTTTAAATTTCAGTTTGGTGGTCCAGGGATACAAAAGGTCACTGACACAAGCTGACCTGTGGTCACTGAATAAAGAAGACACAGCAGAATATGTCGCTCAGAAGTTTTACAAAAACTGGAATCTTAATAAAGAAGTGTAAGCTGCCACAGGTGTCTTATTTTTCTTAAGAAAAATCACTGCCCTGAAATTCTAAGGCACAGTACTAACAACTTTTCTGTGTGGTATGAAGAATTTTAAAATCAGCAAAGTCGACCCAACAAGCCACCATCCTTTGTTTAAGAATCATATTTCTAGCTCTAAATGTTAAGACAGAGAACAAGCAAGATAATTTATCAAATTTTACAAGAAAGTGCTGCTGGAACTACATTGGCCATGCACTCAGAATGGATAAGACAAGACTCCCCCATCAAGCCCTCATATGGACACTCAAAGGGAAAAGAAAATGGGGAAGACCAAGAGAGACTGTACATAGAACCATCATCAGGGAAGGTTCAATCATGAGCCTAACAAACATCTAAGACCTAAAACAGGTGGCAAGGAACTGTCAACCATGGAGAGCTGTGACCTCTGCCCTATGTGCTAGGTTCAAGAGGAAAGACTAAAGCAGACAATCACTGCTTTTGAACTTAAATTCTCCCCAGTGTGTTCTAGGACCCTAATTTTGGGGGAAAAGAATATACTGACTGTCCCATAACAAGTATGTTGTAAAAAGCAACTACTTAGGGTAGTTTTCTTTGCGGTGAGAGTACATTTGCATGAGAGGCATGGAGCAAAAGTCTGCACACAATTAAGCGAAATCTGTGAAACAGATTTGCATGCAAAACTCAAGTTCATGAACAATATACTAGTCAAGAAGTGGGTGAACAACCAGATCTTTCTGCAGGAGTCACAGCCCGTGAACACTATCAAGACAATAGGAAGAATTTAAACATTCAAGGAAAATTCTAATATACAAGGATCAAAGGCAGTAGAATACTGATTTCACAAGATCTTAACACTGAAGACACCTTGCTTATCCCAGAAATTGAAATACTTTGATCACATTAAATAGTTCACAAGTTTAGAAAACACATCCTTGGATGAATGCAAAGGCAGAAGTATGTTTAAAATAAAATCCCCCCCCCCCCCCCCTTCCCCCATTTATACACCTGTGGTGTATTAAATATTATTGTATACTCAAAGTGTCTTTCATTTCTGCCTCTAGTAACATTACATATTACTGTACTCTTACAAAGTGTCTTTCATTTCTACCTATAGTAACATTATATATTTCTGTACTCTTACAAAGTGTCTTTTATTTCTACCTACAGTAACATTATATATTACTGTACTCTTACAAAGTGTCTTTCAATTCTACCTACAGTAACATTATATATTACTGTACTCATTTCTACCTATAGTAACATTATATATTACTGTACTCTTACAAAGTGACTTTCATTTCTACCTACAGTAACATTATATATTACTGTACTCTTACAAAGTGACTTTCATTTCTACCTATAGTAACATTATATATTACTGTATTCTTACAAAGTGACTTTCATTTCTACCTACAGTAACATATATTACTGTACTCTTACAAAGTGTCTTTCATTTCTACCTACAGTAACATTATATATTACTGTACTCTTACAAAGTGACTTTCATTTCTACCTATAGTAACATTATATATTACTGTATTCTCACAAAGTGTCTTTCATTTCTACCTACAGTAACATTATATATTACTGTACTCTTACAAAGTGTCTTTCATTTCTACCTATAGTAACATTATATATTACTGTACTCTTACAAAGTGTCTTTCATTTCTACCTATAGTAACATTACATATTACTGTATTCTTACAAAGTGTCTTTCATTTCTACCTACAGTAACATTATATATTACTGTATTCTTACAAAGTGTCTTTCAGTTAATATTCCTTACGTCCTTCTTAGGACGTTATTTTTTGTTTTTTGAAGCCCCACTCTGGCTTTTGCCAGGGGCCGCAATATAGGCAGGTCATACATATGGCCAAATGTCTGAACGCGGTTTCTGGGACCTCTCCACGGTGATCCTCATCCGCATGGTGGCACTTTGTGTCATCGGGTGTTTATCGCTTGTGTGATGTCCTGGTGGGGTAAAAAGCCAATCCAGCCAAGTGTCTTTCATTTCTACCTACAGTAACATTATATATTACTGTATTCTTACAAAGTGTCTTTCATTTCTACCTATAGTAACATTACATATTACTGTATTCTTACAAAGTGTCTTTCATTTCTACCTACAGTAACATTATATATTACTGTATTCTTACAAAGTGTCTTTCATTTCTACCTACAGTAACATTATATATTACTGTATTCTTACAAAGTGTCTTTCATTTCTACCTACAGTAACATTATATATTACTGTACTCTTACAAAGTGTCTTTCATTTCTACCTACAGTAACATTATATATTACTGTACTCTTACAAAGTGACTTTCATTTCTACCTATAGTAACATTATATATTACTGCATTCTCACAAAGTGTCTTTTATTTCTACCTACAGTAACATTATATATTACTGTACTCTTACAAAGTGACTTTCATTTCTACCTATAGTAACATTATTTATTACTGTACTCTCACAAAGTGTCTTTCATTTCTACCTACAGTAACATTATATATTACTGTACTCTTATAAATTGTCTTCAATTACTGTTCATCTGTTATTTTAGTATGTTTATGTCTAGTTATATGGTATTTTGTGTGTGTTGTGTCTGTATGTTTTGTAAATGTATTGTATATGCCAGTGTGAATTCCTGTGTATGTTTTGTTATTTTGTGTCTGTGTATATGTTGTGTCTGTGTGTGTTGTGTCTGTGTGTATATGTTATATCTGTGAGTGTGTTTATGTTGTGGCAGTGTGTATGCCTCTGTTGTGTAAGGGGTGTTTGTGTCTGTACATCTTCCTTGCTGTGGGTCTGCATTGTGTGTGTATTTCTGCATGTAAATGTGAAGGTATGGCTTTGCTATCCATGCTTTCATATTTTCACTCTACATTCATACTATGAATTTTGATATATGAACCCAGTTTGCTTCAGAGGGCCAAATGTAGGACTAGCCTGCGCGCCTAGTTTGTAACCCTTTGAAAATAAAGATTTTTTTTAATGCCTGACATAGTATACTTTCTTTTCTAGTCCGGTTCATGCTGTTGCCAATGGGGGTGCTAATGAGACAAGTTTCATCTTCAAGGAGGGAAGTGCTATTCTGGCAACTTACAACCCTGGTGCCGAAGAAGCCAAATCTCCAAAACGTAATTTATTTCCAGCTTTGGTTAGGACGTACTTTTGGTTCTTTCTACAAGCGGGGCTGTTTAAACTGTTTCAAGACATCCTGACCTTTGTCAATCCCCAGTTGTTGAAGTAAGTATACAATAATAATAAATAACAATTAAACCTTCATTACAGTGTATTCATTGTTAGCTTTAAGAATACTATGTAGTGAGGCCCTAATCTCTCCCATGGTGTGACTCTCTTACAACTATCTAATAGCCACTAGAACAGTATTTTTCTAAATCATCTATTACAGGAATTATAATAAATGTTGAGGATTATATTTTGAGGCGATTTCACCTTCTAAGCTAGAGAGTTACGCGTTTAAAATAAAAGGAGGTAATTAAGATTATATGTCTGCATTCCCTGCAGGGGTTTAGTGGCCCCATTTTGGGAGGAAAAAAGAATAGACCCCCTGCCCCCCTCCCCCACCAGTGAGCATATCATGAAAGATGACTAATTACTGGTTTGCTGAAATTGAATGTGTTGGGCTAAAAGGGGCAAATATCTAAGCTTAGCTGTAAACCACAATACATGTTAGATTTATTTATGGCAATGGCAGCTTTCATATGGATGCTCCAGGGCATTTTTTTTAGGCATAAGGCATGTCTTCTGTATATCATCATTACACATCCTATTGTATGCTGCAATTGGTAGTGGGATGTTTGAACCTTTTAAAACTTAACTGTTTACCACAATAAAATGTGCCGATCACTGTTGTCTTCTTCTTCTTATTCATTGTCCGTCTGAGTGATGTAATATGTTGTATGCCTGTTTACAGCATAACTGATATTTGGGCCTTTCAGCCGACACATCTGACTTCAGTGCACATTCATAATCCAGGTTAGCTTTCCCGGCTAGCTTCATCGGACATTTGAAGCCTCGTATGTGTGGTGACTTCATCGTCCCCTGATCTATAGATGTTGTCCCTCAGGGACCTGTCCAGGGCAGTTATGTGCAGATTAGTCGATCCTCAAGTTCCTTTATTTCTTTAATTTCAGTTAGCCACATTCAGCCTCTGACTAGGGAGCTAACCTCATCCTTGTCAATATCAGTGATAATTACGGCAACAAGGGAAAGCAGGGGCCGACCATTGGCATTTCCTGCCATCCAAGGAGGCCCTCATAAATGCAGAGCTGATACTTGGTTCGCTTCTTCTTTCATTCGCCAGGCGAGCACCATATCGTTTTGCTGATTTAGACATATTTCCATGGCGTGTGTGCGTGGCATCCTGATTGCTGTGGTGTGCCTCTTGGCTGGTTGCCTCCGACTTCAGCACTTTGTTTTGCTAGGGTAGACTGTGATCATACTCGAGGAGAGTAGGTTCATCCATTCGTCTTTCGCCTTTACTTCGTTTGTTGTCCCATCCAGTTTCCTGCTGGGGGTTGAGACCCCAACCTTCAACTGGATTGCTGGGGAGAACAGGGTCCACCACGTGAAGGTGAGGTAGGCTTGAGCAAGAGAGGCTAATAGACATTAAGAGTCTTGTATTGCGCATCATTGCTCCATTAGGACCCCGGTGCTCTTGATACTAAATTTACCTAAGGAATCATCACAGCCTGCTTGATCTCACATCTGTATATTCAACCATTCACTCATCACAGGTAGCACATTTTGGGATCCTCAGCAAAAAGTCTGCAGACCTGAGACGCCGATTCCCTGCGCAAATAGGCATCTCACTTCCTCAGCGTGTCTTTATGGCAATAACAGCTTTCACCTGGATGCTCCAGGGCACTTTTTGAGGCATTTATGGGAACCATGCATCAGGCATGACTTCTATGTATCATCATTACACCGTATTGTATGCTGCAATGGGTAGTGGATGTTTGAATCTTTTGTGTCTTATACTAAGCTCTTTGAGGAAAGGACATATGATCCTTTGCTGTCCTACAGTATGACACTTAATAGACAGATATTTGAACCTAAACAGCCATACAGTAGGAGTCTCAGTCGACAGATGTTTGAACCAAGGTTTGTCATGTACAGTGGGACTTTGGGACGACAACGTTTCAACCAGGATTTGTCATCCAGACATTTGAACCTGAGTTTGTCATTTATAAGGGTTTACGGCAAACAGACTTCACTCATGTTCCAATCAGTTTTTCATGTACATTATCATTAGTGGACAGGACTTTTGCTGGAGTGTTTCTAAACACAATATCTTAGAGGGCCTCGACTCCGAGATCCCTCCCTGCCAACACCATATAGGCTGATATAGGCCATCATTATCTGCAGTGTATGACAAGGATGTATGGCAGGCGTCTTGCATGAGGATCCATAAAACCAGCACAGAACCTACTGGTGTCCGAGGTGAGGTACTGGGTATCCCCTTATATACACCACATTGGTCCTAACTTTCACTTCACACCTGTAAATGAATTTATTATGCCAGTCACCCCTTTTAAAGGTGAATACAGAAGAAGATATGGAAGATATGCTTACTTTTGTTTTTGTTTTCCTATTTTTCTTAATACAAATGGGAACCATGAAGGCTCAGTAGTTTGATGCGTTCCTGCTTGACCAAAGGTCTTATATTTGAATCTGCACATATTAGGTTGTGTTGACTGGTGCCAGGGTCAATGATGCAAATCCCATATAATGTGAATTTGAGCGCCACACCTTTGGACTGGCGAGTAAGCATCTAGCCAATACTATCATGGCATCATGTTGGGAAATGAGCAGGCAGATAGACTGGCCAGTTCTGCACCACTTGTGGTGAACTGATGTATAACAAGCTAGATGTTGAAAGGGCACTCTGGAAGCGAGTGAACAGTGTGGAAGCGCAAATAGATGATTGTGGTCTGAGGAGAATGACGCTATGAAGAGTTGCCAGGGGATCTGGCCGATGCTCGACACTCAGATGAAAGGCGAGACAGATATACAATCAGACAGCTACAGGTACCATCGGAATTGGAACTCTTCGTTTGCTGCTGAAGATGGGAGAGGAGCACTTGTGGGTGTGTCTCGAGTGCTATGTTGTCAATTTTTAATTCAACATTCAACTTTCAATATTACCATGGCACAAAATTTTAAGTAAAATTTAAAATAAAAATAAAAATGAAAAGGTCATTTTCATCCCAAAGGTAACATCTGACATATGAGACAAGGCGACCAGACTTGTATGTTTATAGACCAGGCAGCACTTGATGAGTGCTATGGTTAGCATCATGCTGGCAACTTTCTGCCAAAAAAATAAAACACTAAACAAACTACCATTACTGCCTGAATTGATCACTTTACTGTGTAAGCTGGTGGTCTTTGAACCTAAGGATTTAGAGACCCATGGCTAGTGATGTCATCATCAATTGCAGGTTAGGCTTTTTTTTCTTTTAGCATGATGTAAATTTGTTCCTGTGTTTATGAGTTCTAAATGTTTCTGTTTTGCCCGCAGGCTTCTGATTCAGTTTACCAGCTCCAGCGAGTACACCTGGCGTGGTTATTTCTACACAACTCTGCTGCTGGTTGTTGCCTTGGTGCAGTCTATTTTGCTTCACCAGTACTTCCACTGCACATTCTTGCTGGGAATGAGAATTAGGTCGACAATCATCGCTGTGGTCTACAGAAAGGTGAACTGCTTATTTTGACATTATGGATGACTTCTTTGTGCATTTAATACATAGCAGTAGTGGGAGCCTAGAATCATCATCAGAGGAGGCTCAAACAAGGGCCTAATAAGCATCCAAGACTTAAAACATATGGCAATAAACCTCCAGATGAGGAGAGCTATAACCTTTGCCCTATGCGCCACCCTAGGCTCAAGAGGCAAGACTGACTGACTAAGTAGTGGGAGCCACCATGGTGTTGCAGCTAGATGCTTGCCTGTGGATCCAAAGGTTGTGGGTTCAAATCCAAATGGAGCTGGATTATTTTTCAAGCATTGCCTTGGCTCTCAGATCAAAACAGCAAATGGGTATCAGGTAATGTCTTGGAAAGTAAAAGCTGCCGGCCTGACATTAACTATATCGTCCACTAAGTGCCAATTTGTCTTCACAATATAGATCTAGCACTATATGCCCAATACACCTGATGGCGTAGAAACTGGTCCATTACTGCTTACTAAATAGTAGTAGTCATCAGCATGATTGTACTGTTGTGTCATTGTGTGTCACCTAGTAGTAGTAGTCATCATCATGATTGTACTGTTGTGTCATTATGTGTCACCTAGTAGTAGTAGTCATCAGCATGATTGTACTGTTGTGTCATTGTGTGTCACCTAGTAGTAGTAGTCATCAGCATGATTGTACTGTTGTGTCATTGTGTGTCACATAGTAGTAGTAGTCATCAGCATGATTGTACTGTTGTGTCATTATGTGTCACCTAGTAGTTGTAGTCATAAGCATGATTGTACTGTTGTGTCATTGTGTGTCACATAGTAGTAGTAGTCATCAGCATGATTGTACTGTTATGTCATTGTGTGTCACATAGTAGTAGTAGTCATTATCGTGATTGTACTGTTGTGTCATTGTGTGTCACAAAGTAGTAGTAGTCATCACCATGATTGTACCGTTGTGTCATTATGTGTCACATAGTAGTTGTAGTCATCAGCATGATTGTACTGTTGTGTCATTATGTGTCACATAGTAGTAGTAGTCATCAGCATGATTGTACTGTTGTGTCATTATGTGTCACATAGTAGTAGTAGTCATCAGCATGATTGTACTGTTGTGTCATTATGTGTCACATAGTAGTAGTAGTCATCAGCATGATTGTACCGTTGTGTCATTATGTGTCACATAGTAGTAGTAGTCATCAGCATGATTGTACTGTTGTGTCATTATGTGTCACATAGTAGTAGTAGTCATCAGCATGATTGTACTGTTGTGTCATTATGTGTCACATAGTAGTAGTAGTCATCAGCATGATTGTACTGTTGTGTCATTATGTGTCACATAGTAGTAGTAGTCATCAGCATGATTGTACTGTTGTGTCATTATGTGTCACATAGTAGTAGTAGTCATCAGCATGATTGTACTGTTGTGTCATTATGTGTCACATAGTAGTAGTAGTCATCAGCATGATTGTACTGTTGTGTCATTATGTGTCACCTAGTAGTTGTAGTAATTTAAACAACAGTATCCTATTCAACAGATTGGGTTATAATTAGGATTTATTGTTTTTTTTTTTCATTTCAGTAATGGATATTTACGCCTGTCAGTTATGTTTGGTAATTCAATATTGCATACCTTAATTATTAATGGTATAAGATTGTAGAAGTATAGATTGTCAGGTGTAAAATACTTTAAGTGTACTTTCAAAGAATTATGGTAATTATTTTCTGTAGTCTCCCTGTGTGGCTTCCAGGGCCCTATTGAAGGGAAAACAAGAATAGACCCACTGCCTACCCAAAAGCATTTCGTAAGAATTGGGAGCCTCCTTCGAAGTCAGAGTGCATCTGCCTGAGAGGCAAGGAACCAGCAGTCTGCATATAAATCAGTCAGATTTGTGAAACGGATGCACATGCAACACTCAGGTTCTTGAACAGGACTGCAGTCCGGAAGTGGATGAACAACCAGACCTTTTTGCCAGAGTTAACTGCTGGTCAACGTGAAGAAGAAGAATATGGTGTAGTCCGTCTTTGCCGATATTTAAACTGATGTGTGATACCATCATCATCATCATTGTCATCAGTTTTTGAGACAAAATAAAAATAAAAAATTGTCATGTTCAATCAGCATCCCTGAAGGGGGAGCTTTAGGTTATAATTGTGACGAGGTTATGTGCACCATATAAAATGGCTTAGCATTGCATGCCACCAAAAGCCGTGAAAAGAACTCAGCGTTGTTGCGATCAAGGGAGACAAACCCAAATACTATCCTGACCAGCGGCAAAGTCATCTGCCAGCCAGCCAGTTGGTGACCTGGTCACCGATCATGTGGCATATCAATATTGTCTCTTAAGATATATTAACACCCTATTTGCTAACCACTGTTCTTGTGATGTACTGTTGAATCCTTTCCCGTCGTACACATTTAATATGTGTGCATGCTGAGACTGCAGCATATTTCAGTCTGTGCACAGGGGACAATGATGGACATTCTGTGCGGTGCTTTGCTAACATGGTAATGGAGCTCCATCTGTCATGAAGTTGGAACTGCAACAAACTAGTTAACTTTTCCTTAATTTTTTAAATATCTTTTTTTTGGTTTGTTTGTTGGTTAATTGGGGGGGGGGGGGGGGGGGGGCTGGGGGAACTACAGTATTGTAGGAGCCAGATGCTCACCTGCAAGCCTGAAAGTCTTGGGTTTAAATCTGCACTGAATTAATTTAGGCAACAAAAACAATTTTGCTCCCAGGTTAACAGATCATATTGATCATAACCTTTAGATTCCTGCATATATTCTGTATCATTCAGTTTTGACTTGGGTTATCCTCACAGCACCCCACATACTTCATTAGGTGCTCAGATCCCGCGCCCCCCCCCCCCCCTTCCACTCCGGAACATATACATCAGTGTTCCACAGTTTTCTTTTTAATTTTAATTTTTTTTTAAATCCAGAAACCATGACTTGTAAACCCTTTAGTTCGTTACTATGGATATCACAACTCCTCATCCTTAATTCATTGATAGATAATGTAAATCTAGGAAAATATTTGGCTTTTCCGCCTACCCCTGAGCGTGAACTGGGACCACAAGGAGTTTGTCATCCAGTCACCACGTAGCTGGTTTAACCAACTTAGCTAGTGTGCCAGGTATTTTCCCCACAGCTAATAGCATCAGCCTGTTTACCTTGCATCAGATTTCACCCCTGGAAGAAAGCTGACACACTGCCAAGAGATTTGATTTAATTTGATTTGATTCAAGAACCGACATCACAGCACTCGGGGCATTCCCATAAGCGCTCTGTCCCCATCTTCAGCAGCCAGCAAAGAGTTCCAATACTAATGGTGCCAGTAGCTTTCTGATTAAACCTCCGTCTTGCCTTTCCTCTGAGCCTCAAGCTTCTGCCAGAACCTCTCATCACCCCCATCTGCATCAATCTCACCAGACTGGTGATCCATCTGCTCCTCCAAATTGTACACACTCTCCCACAAGGCACTAACCACGTCTGCCCTATCATGTAGCAGTATTCCACCAAGTTGTGCAGTGCCAGCCAGTCTGTCCGCCTGTTCATTTCCTAACACACTGGTGAAAAAATCAAGACAATACTCCTCACTCGTGTCCTCCGCAGCGAAGCATACCACTCTACACGAACCATACCTGTTCTGATCTTCCTCAGCATGCTTTCTGAATCAGTTACAATTATGATGTGTGTGTGTGTGTGTGTGTGTCATGTTTTCTAGCCAGCGGAAACCTGCAGTGACCGCCTTCACCTCCATTCTTAAGCTGGATGTTGTGTTATCATATGCATGCCAAGAGAAAGACCTTTTTTTTTTTTTGACTGCCAAGGGAAAGACCTTCAAATGGTCCACAGTCCAATTAAACTTAGAATCTCACATAAAAAAAGGTATGTTTGATTATCTGGATGTTTCTTTTGATTATGTCAACGGATCTATATCATGACACATGGCTGTAACCCATAAGTGCTCCGTTCTACTTCTAACTCAAGCCTGAGTCTGAAGAATCTCAGCGCAGTGCATGAACTTTATTGTACCGGCGAGGATCCTGAAATACTTTGGGTAGATTTTTAACTCTAAATTTTGTACGTGCAGCACCTTAAGGCTACTCTTTTCGATTTCCAACTAGCAGGGGATTTTTTTTTAACGCATGCAAGAATACACACGGGCGTCCGATCTTACTACCCAGAGACCAGGGAAAAATTGCTAGAAGTCCATGTGGAAAAATCCCAGCATTCACTGGGGCTAGAAACCGCGACCTCCAGCACTTGAGGCGGAAACCATACCTCAAGACCACTCAGCCCCCCTGTAAATCTGTGTAGGTTCTAGGGGAAAAAAAGAATACCTCTACTTCTCTCTCCCCCTCCCCCCCCCCCCTTTTCCCCCACAAGAATGTTGTGAAAGTCTACTAATTATGGGTGTTTCCTTAGAAGTCAGAGTGCATCTGCCTGAGAAGCAAGGAACCAACAGTCTGCATATAATAAAGCAAGACCTGTAAATCGGATATGCATGCACAACTCAAGTTCTGGAACAAAACTAGAGTCTAGAAGTGGATAAACAGCCAGAACTTTCCACCTGAGTTAACAGACAGCAAATATAAAAAAAAAAAAAAAAGAATTATCTTGATATGATGCTAAATATTACAATTATTCATTGCAGACTCTAAGGCTATCAAACTCGGCCAAGAAGACCTCAACTGTCGGAGAGATAGTTAATCTGATGTCTGTGGACGCACAGCGTTTTATGGACCTAACCACTTACATTCACACAATTTGGTCAGGTCCGCTGCAGATTTGTCTGGCTCTGTATTTTCTGTGGCAAACCCTGGGTCCGTCTGCTCTGGCTGGTATAGCAGTGATGGTTCTACTCATCCCCATCAATGCAGTCATAGCCCATAAATCAAGGAAATATCAGGTAACACTGAACTTACAGTTACCTGCAGACATTCATTTAAAACACTCATTTATTAAGTTTACAGCATTTAGATAAGACAATTACATGTCTGCAGCATTTAGACATAACATTTATCTAGTTTATAGCATTTACATAAGACAGTTATCTAGTTTATAGCATTTACATAAGACAGTTATCTAGTTTATAGCATTTACATAAGACAGTTATCTAGTTTATAGCATTTACATAAGACAGTTATCTAGTTTATAGCATTTACATAAGACAGTTATCTAGTTTATAGCATTTACATAAGACAGTTATCTAGTTTATAGCATTTACATAAGACAGTTATCTAGTTTATAGCATTTACATAAGACAGTTATCTAGTTTATAGCATTTACATAAGACAGTTATCTAGTTTAAAGCATTTACATAAGATACTCTGTCATCAAATTAATAGCATTTACACATTTATCATGGCAGTTTACAAGACAACATAAAATGTATAGCATACATAAAAGACACTAAAGTCTTCCAAATTATAGCATTTATACAACAAGACTCAGTTATCAGATTTATAATATTTACACAAAACACTAAGTCATAAAATTCACAGATTTTTGTGTGTGCTGGGGCATTGCCTACATCTTTTCTTTGATTATCAAAAAATTTTGATTTTCAGATAGATACTTAATAAATAGATTGACATTCAAGGAGACTTCTTTTAGCTTTATAATAGCTGACAATTTCAATATGTGTCACAAAATAACAGCTAAGAACGTTAACTAAACATTACTATTGGGATTTTGACTAATCTGTAAAAAAGTTGGATAAAAATGTTAATATCTAAATTAGTGGGTATCTCTTGAAATTTAGATATTTGCCTGGTGTTGTGAAGTTCTTCTTCTTCTTCAGCATTCCGATCCCTTGAGGTTCATTGCTGCAGATATCATTCGCCTCCATTCATCTCTCTGGTTGGCTTTTGTGAAGTTGTTAGGTTTAAATCTGCAATAGCCAAATTTTTTTTTTTAAAGTTGTTTTTGGCTCTCTGGTAAACCTGGCATAAATAGATACCAGGAAATGTTTTGGGAAGTAAAGTTGGCAGGCATGCTGTTGATCCCATGACCCATTGATTGCTGATTGGTCTATAAAAACTATGGGTGTAGTGTCAAATACCTGATGTGGTGCTGGCATAAAAAAGGGTCTTTTACTGAACTGGATTTGGATCTTATGGAATTTGCCGTTAGTTTCGTGCAGATTTGATTATTCACAGTCAGCTCTTGGTGTTTTTTATATTTATCATCAGTCACAATGTCCTTTACAGAACGTCGCTCTTGCCGCGGCACAAATGAAAGTCTAGCTTTCTCTGGCCAATTCTTCAGCCATGTATGCTTATAGAGCCAATGAACCATCAGTGTCTTGTTTCCACATTCTCAAAGGTCTGCCTTTAGCTCATTTTCCAGAAGTTGTGCCAAATATGTAATTGTACATGTGTGTCTATATATATATGTATTTATATATACATGTGTGTGTGGGTGTGTATAGTGCATATCAGCCCCTCCCCACCAACCCTCACTAGGTATTAGAGTACTGTTCCAAGCCACTTGTTTTGGTGCAATTAACATTTCTTAGCCAACATAATTGTCACAAAGAAATCAGGCCACAGTTATAACCAATACGGCTCACAGTAGGTTAAATGTCGTAGATTTTATGTGTTTTGTTTTCCATAAATGGATGGATCCATAACCACTCTCTCCAGGCCACTATTTTATTGTTTACCTTATAATTAATTCCTGTTATTCATTGAAACACACTTTAGTCAAATGCTGATGTTTATTTCTTAATTGATGGTAAATTCACAATAAATATTGACTTTTTCTCTCTCCATTTCTGATGTATTTTTTACATCTGAATGGTCCAGACTATTCAAATGAAACTAAAAGATTCAAGAATCAAATTGATGAATGAGATTTTAAATGGTATCAAGGTAAGTGATTTTGCACTCATATGAAGTGAATGTTTGTATAAGAAAGTTTTGCAGCATCAGGTTCGTTGTTGTATCTGGCAAAATTTCTTTTTGCAAAATACAAACATATTCTGTGGCAGCCAGGGCCTTATTTATGCAACATGTGTAGCTTCACAGGGCTGCAAAATTTTAGGGCGGCAAAATTCCAGTGCTTTTTTGGTAGTCTGAAAGTGATTAACAAGTAGGAGGACAACACCAGGAGATGGACAGACAACAGTCAGAGAGAGTGTACAACCAGGATAAGAGACAGAGCAATTTGGAGATCCGTTGCAGCCAACCTTGACGGTGGCGACCGCACCTAATTGATTGATTGAACAATGCTGAAGTTTAGCTGAGGGAAAAGAGGGAGTAAAGCCCCAGTTTTCCTTGTTAATGACGGCAAAATAGATCACAACTCACATCTGTCTTCGCCACAGAAAAAAAAGAAGAATGTTTTATGTGATATTATTTAAAGTAAATAATGTTACATGCAATTTTTCAATATCTTCCACATTCATTTTTTGCACAGGTTTTAAAGCTTTACGCTTGGGAAGGTTCTTTCCAGGAGAAAGTGCTTGATATTCGCAATCAGGAATTAGTGGTGCTCCGGAAGATGGCAATACTGAATGCACTGGCAGTGTTTTTCTGGACCTGTGCTCCTGTTCTGGTGAGTTACTTTAACTCTTTCAAGACCAGATAACTAACTGTGTATTTACTTGTTATTATTTTAATGATATTCTTTTCTTATTTGTATTGTGCTGGTACACTAACTCATTTTTCTTCTTCTTTGTGTTCAGTGGCTGGAAACTCTGGCAGAAAGTTCTGGTTGTTTATCCACTTCTGGATTTCATTTGTCATTTATTATTGTTATTTTATTTCATTCATTTATGAATGAAAGCTCACAGATGACATAGGGTTAGATAAAATATGTAAGAATGTGCGAATGTTAAATTAGGTATAGATCCAATAAGGTGAGACATACAAGAGGAAGAAAATGACTTGTGTATAATCAGTTCATGGCTCATTTTAAAAATCATCTTCATCGCACATCAGACATGACCATAAGTGCTCTGATCTCTTCCTGGGTATGTCTGCAAGTGTTTTTAGGCTTACAACTCCCAGTGTATAAAGTGTGCTACTGCAATAGTTAGCATCTACACTCTAAAACATTTACTGCAGAAGACGAAATATCTTTGGGTATGTTATTTGTACTTTGATGTCAATTATTTAATCAGTAATGAAATCAAATATTGTTTCTTTCATTAAACAGGTTTCTTTGACTACATTTGGGGTGTTTGTACTTTCATCCCCTGACAATGTACTGGATGCAGAAAAAGCATTTGTGTCGTTGGCCTTGTTCAACATTTTACGTTTCCCTTTGTCCATGGTGCCCAATGTGATTACCAGTGTGGTGCAGGTATTGTATACTTTTTAAAAATTAGTACACTTGTAGTGAGGAAAAGAAGAGTTAACATCTTCTTCTTCTTCTTCTTTATTTCCCCTTTTATCACGTCAGGTGTTGAGAGAGCTACCAGGTTCTGCTTCTTGTTTATCTGGCTGCCTCGACCATACACACATCCTGTTGTTGTAGGGCTTCTCTGATGTTATTTTTCCATCTTGTTCTTGGTCCTTCTTATACTCTTCGTCCTTCTCCTCTTTTGATGTATGTCTTGTATGGTATGACGTTATAAGGCATTCTCTCTAAGCAGGCAAACCATTTCATTTGTTGTCTTTGTATATGAATTAGAATTGGTTCCATGCCAACTTTTTCTCTTGTGATCTTTCCTGATTTTATCTCTTCTAGTCGCTCTTGAATCTCTTCTCAGACATCTCATTTCTATGGCTACTAATTTTCTTTTCAAAAACTCATGTTATTTAAAGGTTGTTAAGTAACATCTGGGTTAATATTCAAAATTACAACATTCACAACAAGCCCATATTAGCTCCATCTTCCCCCTCAGTAGCCTTCATACTGATGATACCTATTTTCATTTGGTTAACTACTCGTCTTGCCATTGCTCCGAGTCTGAAATGGCGCATGATTTTTAACATTAGTCACACAGACAGTGTCTTCTCTATGTCTTCACACTGTTACGGGGTTGTAGCCTAACGTTGTAGTTTTCTATTTCATTGTTTTGTTTGTTTGTTGGTGACTCTGTGTCTTCTTCTTTTCCCAACACATTTTGTATGCACTTTATCTCACATTTTTGTGTAATTTTGTTTGTTTTTCTAGAATTGTCCACATCTAGCATTGATACCACAACATTGGTATGAAGCATATTCAAACCGGAAAACAAGAAGAAGAGGTGCATTTATCAGTTGCTACCATAAATAAATACCTGTTTGAAAAACGTTTGCTGCCGTACCAAATTCCTGGCCTCAGTAATTTGTATGCAGTTGGTATCTGCAATATCTGTGTCCAGTGTTGTGTTGGTAATTCCTGGCCTCAGTCATTTTCATGCAGTTAGTATCTGCAATATCTGTGTCCAGTTTTGTACTGGTAAACTTTTGCCTCTTCTTCCAGAAGCCTTGACCTCCTTTAGTGTGCTTTCTGACCCTTTGCAGCATTAAAAATGGCCAGAGTATTTCAGTTTCCAAGAAATTATGTTCCACTTGCCCCAGATAACACCTCACAATATTGTGAGGTACTTATCGCAGACATCAGAAGGAGACAGTCATCATTTTTTTGGCCATGTTATAAGAAGAGGGAAAATATAACATGTTGTGACCACTGGAAAGATTTGTGGAAGGAGGGATAGAGGAAGACAACGAGAGAAGATGCTTGACAGTCTTGTTGCATGGCATGGAGGTGTGTCGGCACACGAACTGATACATGCTGCAGGAGATCGCAGATTATGGAGAGGCATGATCGCCCACACCAGTTGGCAAGACACCTGATGATGCAGGGCCTACTCTACTTCTTAATATTCATGAGCTGTAAACTCTGGTGGAAAGTTCTGATTGTTCGTCCACGCCTGGACTTTAGTCTTGTTTCAAAACCTGAGTGTTGCATGCACATCAATTTTAAAGATATGGCTTACTTGCATGCCTCTCAGGCAGGTGTTGAGCGACTTCAAATAAAACCCCAAGTTAGTCATCTCTCATGACATGCTTGTTGTCAGGGCAGTGAGCAAGGCCTACTCATAATAGACTTTTATGACATCATCTTTATCAGTTTCCACTTTTGGCATTAAGTGTTGTGGAAAGAAAATTTTTTCGATCCAATGCTGGATGGCTAGCAATGGCTATTGTCATTCTGTATTGACGTAGAAGCTTATTAGTTTAATAGTCTATTTTCTCTTAGGATTACATCTTGCTTTCACATCAGATCTGGGGTTGTTAGTTGCTCTGGTTCCAGTCTACAAAGATTACTAAACCATATGATCTTCTAATTCCCAATGAATTTGCTGCATGGTGTTGTCTCCAGAGTCTGCCTAATGGTATTATTTCTCACTTTGTCTCAGATGATTAAGTTGGTGGCTTTCTTCAGGCATCTCATTTCACAGGTGTTAATATTACATAGGTTAGCCTTGGATAATGTCCATGTCTAGTACTGGTGTCGGTTCTGTGGCTAAGTTGATGCGAGCGCTTCATAAGGCCGGGATGCCGGGTTCGATCCCAGCTGTGGGCCATGCACCTTGCGTTGGTTTTGACAGTGGTATCAAGAAAGCTGACCGTCCAGAAAGCAATGGCAAGCTACTGCCTAGAGAAACCTCACAACAGCCAGGGGCTGTTGAGGTTGGTTCTGTAATGTCCTGTAAAGGATACTTAACTAACCTAACCTAGTACTGGTAGCAAGGTGCTGGTATGAAAAAGCTGTGTATAATTTATGTCTTTATGCTCATACTTATGTTTGGATGTCTTAATATTAGCATCAACTTAATACTATACTGAGTACAATTTATGATAATTTTAATTAGTATAACATTTTATGTTGTCATGAATAATTTTTAATGTCTTGTCAAAAACACCATTATTTTTTCTAGACGAACGTGTCACTGCAGAGGATACAGAAGTTTCTGGACAATCCAGAACTAGATCCTGATTGTGTGGAGAGACAAGAATATGGCAGTACGTTTGCTAAATGTGAAAGTTTCTCTTTAAGTAAACAAGGTTGTGTTACGTAAAGTTTTTCAAAGAAATAGGACATAGGAGACATAAAAAAAAATATATAAAAAACTCTTTTTGCATGCCTTCAGGTGTATTGGGCATATAGGGCTAGACCTATATTTTATAGACCAGTTGGCACTTGGTGGGTGATCTCGTCAACATCATGCCTCACGCCTTTACTTCTCAGAACTGCCCCTGGTACCCACTCAAGGCTGAGTCGACCTGGATGCCAAGATCATTTTTGAAGAAAGTTCAGTCCTGTCAGGACACGAACACATGACCTTTTGATCCATGGGTGAGTGTCTAGCGGCTACACCACTGTGGCTTCCTTAGGAGACATGGCTAGTAGCTAAATAGATGTCAGTTAATACAAAACATACTATGACTAGAAAACCCAACAGAGGAAAAGGAAAAGATGCACACAATCAGACGTTTCAGACAGTCTTTATCAACAACAAAAAACAACAGTTGCTACCTACTTTAAAATTGTAACATACTAAGAAGAGTTGGTGTGAGACTGGTTACCTTATTCTTTAGAAAACTCTAGCTCCCTTGTGGCACCAGCATTGAATGTTTTGAGGATAAGAAAGAATAGACCCGCTGCTACTTAACACGGGTGTCATAAAATGCGGCGCTGATTAAGGATATGGTGAAATCAAACATGTGCCAAAAGGCCGCAACACCACAGCTCAGCTGTAACCACAACACAGTGTGCCAGCCACCCTTTTAACACACTGACAACTAAGCCCATTAACCCTTGTACTTTCCCAGACACCACACATTTTACTGTCTACTACAAATGATGTACCTTCACAACTATTTGACATAGACTCATAATATTTCGTATTTTTGCACCAGATTAAATTGAGAACAAATTTCAAAAATAAAAACTGCATAATCTTGTTTGACATCATCATGTGGCTGTTCATTGGTACAAAAAAGGCAACTGAAAATTTTTTTTTTTCTGACAGCAAAATAGACTAACAGACATGCCATTGCTTCACAACTGTTTTTTTAAAACTCATAATATTTTGCATATTTGCACCAAATTGAAAGAAGAACAATTTCAAGAGTAAAAAATTGTGTAATCTTGTTGTATATCATCATATTATAGCTGTAGATTGGTGCAAAAAATGGTAAAGAACATTTTTTTTGGACAGCAGATTCTCTCCAGGCCATAATAGTCTTTTTTCTCTACTGATTCCGTTACGTGTTCCCATAGGGCCTTGACCACATCTGCCTTGTCATGTATCACTTCACTGCCCAGTGGTGCAGATCCAGCCTGTCTATCTGCCTGTTCATAACCCTATACACCAGCATGGCCTGGAGTAAAGATTCAAAGTATACTCACTGCCCATGACCTTTCCAGTGAAGCTTGCTTTTTTTCAAAAATATAAGTACATTAACACTAAGTAACACATTCATTTTTGTAATAAGTTATTCCCACGAAGAGGCTTTGCAGGATTTAGGTAAATAGTGTGGGTTTTCTTGTTGAAAACAGTTTAGCCCATGATAAGAAGTTCCATTATCTTTGATTAGTCAGATCAGACAGTGTATATATGTGTAACTTCATTAATTTTAATGTTCAGATACAGACTGCTATTTGTTAGTATTTTATTCAAATGCTATTTATCCAAGAAGAAGAAACAGACTAACATTCTAAACAAAAAATCTGAATATTGTGAGTGAGTGAACTTCAACCCCACCAGAACATCCACCAAGCAAGAAACACCCGGGGACACAAAGTGAAACCATGCAGATGAGGATCACCTGGGGAGAGGTCCCAGAAACCCCATTCAGCTCATAGGTTGGGTTGTATTAGGGCCCCCAGCAGCAGCCATGGTGGGGTTTTAAAACAGCAACAAAATAAATCCAACATTGGGATGATGAATAATCAGTCTGAATATTGAAGCAAACTGGTTTATAAGCAGCAAAATGTCTTGGAAGCTGAAACGCTTCAACTATTTTTTAATCTGCTAATTAAACATGCAGCTCCAGAAATTTGTGTCTACAAGGTATACTACACCCAGCTGCAAGAAAATCTTCACCTTAATGTATATTTTAAAGTGACATATTACAGAAATAGTTAAACTGCACCTTAGCATTTCAATCAGGAATGCAAACACACCCGTATGATTGTCTCTTCATGCTATAACACTTTTCCTAACAACACTTTACAGAATATGGTGTGCGTGTGGAGAATGGCACTTTTGAGTGGGAGGAAGGACACCCCACCCTGTCTAAGTAAGTTGCCAGTTAAAAAATTGGAAATTAATAGGAGAATAAGTAGTTAGTTAGTTAATCGACAAATTATTCTCAGTTCACCACGGACAAGTCCATAAGCACTCGGATCCCATCTTCAGTATATCCCTTAGAGTATGGTGACTGATAACACCATAAACTCAAATCTGCGGCATGCTGTTGAAAATATTTCCAAGCTGGTTTTAGCTCAAATGCATAAAACTCTGTACCACAGGCAAAAATCTATAAAAAAAAAAAAAAAAAAAACTACTTCCTTTGTTACCTTTGCATCGCACTAACTATAAACAACTCACAAATTCCATTATCTTTATGTATAATTAGTGGCAATTAGAAAACCAAACAATGACCACTGCCATCTTGCCCTGCAAGTCAGGCAAAATAAGTAGTAGTAATTTAATAAATAATCTCCAATTAAGCAAATTTTTTTCAAATATTTTCTGTATTTTAATTTTAGTTTTACTTTGTTACAGTTTCTTATTTTCACTGTTCCCAACATGGCAAAAGATTAGCAACTGTCGCATTTCTTTAAAGACTTGTCTCCAACTAAAAAGCTGAATTTTTTTTTCCCCATTAGGAGTTGAAATAAAACAAAAAATTAAATAAGATTGATTCATCCAAACTTTTCTTTTAAATCTGACCTTATATTATCTCCAGCTATTTTATCTTCAGTGATATTATTTACTCCTATTGCCTTCAGTCTCCCTATGTGGGTTATGGGACTCTATTTTGAGGGGAAAGAAGCATGGATCCACTGCCCTCTAACAGGCATGTCGTAAAAGGCAACTAGTTAGTGGTTTTACCTTCAAGTGCATCTGCCGGAGAGACAAGGAACCAGCAGTAAAACAGGTGTGCACACTAAACTCAAGTTCTAGAGCAAGACCAAAGTCAAGAAGAGGATGAACAACCAGAATTTTCCATACGAGTTTACAGGTGGTTAACATAAAGACGAGGAAGAAAAAGTGATCTTCAGTCGTGAGAATTTATTATGACACTTGCATGTTACCTGCAGCATCAACCTCGACATAGAGGAGGGAGAGCTAGTGGCTGTTGTTGGAGCAGTTGGTTCTGGAAAGTCTTCGTTACTTTCAGCAATCCTTGGTGAGATGACCAAAGTTACTGGCACAGTTTCTGTCAAGGTTAGTTGTTTGAAAACTGATTGAAGTACTATCATGTTCAATCTTCCCAAGGGCCCCATTGTGGCAAAAACAAGAATAGACTACTGCCTCCCCAACAAGTATGTCCTAAGAGTCAACTAATTGGGGCTTCCTTCACAGTTGGAGTGCATCTGCCTGAGAGGCAAGGAACCAACAATCTGCATACAACTAAGTCAGATCTGTAAAACAGATGTGCATGCAACACTTAGGTTCTGGAACAAGACAAAATCCAGAGGTGGACGAACAACCAGAAATTTCCCTGGAGTCTACAGCCAGTGAATGTGAAGATAAAGAAGATATTGTGTCTTAAATTTTAAGATTACAATGTATAAAACACTGATAAGTCTAGACTTGACTCTGAAATGTAGAGTAAAGCTAAAAGAAGTAAAATCTTATTGCAGTCTTTGGAGTCTTATGACACATCTTTGCACCCATCACAGAATCAAACAGCAGAGAATGAAGAGTGACAAGCAACAGCAACAATAAAAATCTTTTTAACCCACCACTAATTACTTGCTCATAATGTATAATAGACTCAATGACTGGGACCTACAGAGAGAATGCCAGATATGATCCAATCCATCACCTTTGCTGGTGTTTTTTGGTGTTGTTTCTTTGTGTTGGTGTCCATGTTTTGTCAATACATTTGTCTCCTATTGAAGTGCCTATTTTGGTATTCTGTGCTCTCTTCTTCTTAGAATGTGTCTAATATATAGCGCCATCTTCTTTATCTTAAAATTGTTGATACCTTTGGCTGTCCAGATATTTCTCTTTATTTCTTTTCCTTTTTAAAAATTTATCCCATGTAATATTCATCAGCGTCCTTAGGCATGTGTTTTTGAACGTGTTTAATACTTTTTCAGTGTGAAATCTTTTAAAATGACCTTTTGTCACAATTTCTTTGAAAAGAAAATGCATCTTTAAATCTTTATAATTCTCTTGAACTCTGCCCTAGGAAACTAGAGAAAGAGAAGAAGAAACAGAAGACATTTTGACTTTTGAGAAATTTTTTTTAAACATCCAGGGGATCTAACCTTTAGACCACCAAAGAGAGAGGCAAGTGGAAGTTCACAGCTACATTGCAGGCATCAGATCATCGCCGAGTGTACAGCTGGTGAACGCGAAGAAGAAGATCATGAAAATAATTCAAATTAATAATAATAGTATGATTTTCATTGAAAAAAAACCCCATATTTTTATGTAAGGGAATTAATTAAAAGAATACAAACAGAGCTAAGAAAATGACTGCTTACCTTCCTTTTGGCCATGATAAATGTGGTTTTGTTGGCAGCCATAGGGAGAAAAATAACATCAGATGAGATTATTATGATGTCAATTTGGTAAAATGTTACATTTTTTAAAACCCCTAATAATGTCTCAAACATGTTTCCTTTTTTTGGGGTGGGGGAGGGGGGGGGGGGGTATATAGTTATGCCCACCATGTCTATACTCTATACCATTAAAACCAGTAACAAAGCAATTATATAGGCATAGTAACTACTGCACAAATATTTCATGTTAAGACCCTTCAATTTTAGGAAAAGGACTTTCTGGGGGTGACAAATGTTCCCTTTCCGTCCATGTCTTTAGTGGTTCTCCAGCTGTCACTGTTTTATGTTAGAACTGAAAATATGTAGCTTGGTTTGTAAACTAAAATCTAATATAATGAAATACATATTATACTGCATACTTTTTTAAAATTAATTCACGGGTTTGATCTTATTACTCATAACACTTGTAAATGTTTGTTCAGGGTTCAGTGTCTTATGTAGCCCAACAGGCATGGATACAAAATGATACTCTCCAGAACAACATTCTTTTCAGCAAGCCTTTAGAACACAGTTTTTACTCCAAAGTTATCGAAGCCTGTGCCCTGCAACCAGACCTCGACATCCTCGGGGCAGGAGATAAGACGGAGATCGGTGAAAAGGTATAGCTGTTGCAATAGATATAGCTAGATTATACTGGTTCTCATTACTTCTTTCATCCCCTTGCGGGTTCCCAGCTCCAGTTTAGAGAACAAAGAATAGACCTATTGACTTAAAAAAAAAATTTAAAAAAAAAGAAAGGAAGAAAGAAAAAAAGCATGTCATAAGAGGTAGCTAATTAGTAGTGTTTTCTTTCAGAGGGACAGTGCGTCTGCTTGAGAGGCAATGAACTAACTGTCTGCCTACAGATGAACTAGATCTAGGAAAAAACAGATGTGCTCACAAAGCTCAAGTTCTAGATCAAGCACAAAGTGCAGGAGTGCACGGACAACCAGAAATTTCCGCAAGAGTTTACAACTGGTGAATGCGGTGAAGAAGAACATTCCTTTTTTCAAAGCTGGAGTGGTATGATTGCTTTCATGCTTCCGTGCTTTGGACCTGAGGGACACAGTTTTGAAAATCCACAGAGCTGAATACAAAAAAAGAATTTGACCTGGATTTTTAAGTAGACCCAGTATAAAAATTAGTACAGGAAATGTTGTGGAAAGAAATAGTGGGTGATGTGAGATTAACCTTATCAGATGCTGCCTTGGCTGTTTGTGAATTAACTAGGCAATTTTATGTTCAGTAGTTTGCCATTGCTTTAGGAATAGTCAGCTCTCAATACCACTGTTAAAACTAATGGCACGCAGTCTCCTGCCAAATCACCCTCAGCTGGGATTGAACCGGGCACCACGGAATTACAAAAGGCGTTCGCAGCGCTAAAGCCACAAACTTCTCAAGGCATATAAAAGATATTCTTGACTTTTTAATAACATTAATTATTTGCTAATTTGACAGAAGACCACCTTTCTTCGATTTTGACCTTATTAGTTAGTTATTAGTTAATTGACAGATTATCCTCTTTGCTCATCAAATCATTTAATCCATAAGTGCTTGGATCCACTCCTCAGTAAATCCTGCAGCGAGTAGCGGCTGATGACACAGTTCTGTGTTGGTTTGGTTTCTTATTCTGTATTGGCCTCTTGCATATTGCTCTTGTCTGGCCACACCCCTCTTAGCTTGCTGTTCTTGCATTCTGGTCATGGTTGCAGATTTACAGTCACCTGATTCTTGCAAAAGACTTACTTCTCGCAGAACATCCAGTATATCAGCCTGGTCCATAGCTCATCCGCCTTTCCCAAAAGCCACAGTGTTATTATTTCTTAACTATTTAGAAAAAAGTGGTAAACTACTGAGTGTAAAATTACCTTCCTCTTAAAGTCCATGCAGTGTGGCATTGATAGTCATGTCTACCCACAGTCTTCTGTCTCATGTACTTTCAATTAACTCTGACATGATGTCAAACTGTCCAGCATCTGTTCTCTTAGTCTTCCTCTGCCTCCCCTCTCCTCCATCTTTAATACTGTCACGATGTACTCCAGTTTTCTCCACCTCATCACATGACCAAAGAATGTAGATTGTCTCTTTTTGATGTGGGCATTCAATTCCCTTAGTGAGTCAGTTTCTTTCAAGAGTCTTCATTGCTCTTTTTTATTTGTATTCTCATCATTCATCAGTAAAACCACATCTCTGCAGTTTCCAAATAAGTTTTCAATAATTTATTAACTGTCCATGATTGACATTCATATATCAGTATAGGATTTATATAGCTTTTTAGAATTCTCTTTCATCTCAACTGACAAAGAAAGATTGCATAAAATATTCTTCGGTTTGTAAAATGCTGCCTTTTCTTAAGCTGTTTGAAATTTAATATCTTTAATACATCTTCCATCTGATGTTATCAGGGTACCCAAGTACTTAAACATATCAGTTTGCTTGAGGTTTAAAATTACCTAATATAACCAGGAACAGCCAACAAATGCTGGGAATTGGTTTATGGCATTTCATAAAGGAAATACAACTGACTTCAAGCTACGTCTTTGCAGCAGTGAAATGGTTGTTGTTAAGGTTAACTTTGTGTTAAAATTGTAGCTGACTCTGTTATCATTCTTTCTTCCTCTTCTGCATGTTTGTATAGTATTATAATATTAGTATTAGTATTCAAATGTTGAATGTTGAATTAGGAATTGACATAATAGCACTCCAGACACCTCCATAAGCGCTCCATACCCATCTTCAGCTGCATATAGTTACTTGAGCATTATTTGCATCTGTATGTTGTTATATGTTTTTTTTTCTGGGAGATCTAGGGAAAGGGGGGGGGGGGTGTATTTGGGGAAAGGGGGGAATAGACTCACTGCCCTCATAACATGCATAGTATAAGAGTCAGCAAATTAAGGGTGTTTCCTTTTAAAGTTGGAGTGCATCTGCCTGAGAGGCAAGGAACTAACGGTCTGCATACAAATAAGTCAGATTTGTAAAATGGATGTGCACACAAACTCAGGTTCTGGAACAAGATTATAGTTTACAGATGGATAACAACTAAAACTGTCAGCTGGAGTTTACAGATAGTGAACACTAAGAAAAAGATTTTTTTCTTACTACTTGCTGATGAAGGTTTGTCACCACATACTCTCTGTTTATTGCAATTTTAATATTGTAAATTTGCCACCCTTATCAATGTATGTGCCTCAGAGATATTGAATACATCTTCATAGTTCTAACATAGTTGGTGGGATTCATCTGCAGGTGTTTTACTTACATACCAGTGATATGAGCAGTGACTGTTGAGAGGGCAGTGGCAAACTACTGAACATAAAATTACTTATTAAAGCTACAAACAGTCAACAATTGCTGTGGGTTACTTTTGACCCTTTGTAATTGTAATTCAGCATATGGGTTCCGGGGCCCTAATGTAGTTGAAAAGGAATACATCCTTTGTCCCTTAGCAAACATGTCGAAATGGTAACTAATTAAGGATTTGCTGAAATTGGATGTGTTTGGCCGAAAAGCACAGATATCATAGTCTAGCTGTAAACCACAACAAAATTTTGTAAAGCTGACTTAAATCTTGTGTATACTGGTCTTAAAAAATTGGCCCCTAAGCATTTTAAAATTTAGTAATTGTACTCGTGTTTTTTTTAAAATATACAACAGGGAATAAACTTATCTGGAGGTCAGAAACAAAGGGTATCACTTGCTAGAGCAGTGTACCAGGATGCAGACGTATACCTTTTGGACGATCCACTCTCAGCCGTGGACTCTCATGTGGGGAAGCACTTGTTTGACAAGGTCATCGGGCCTGAAGGAATGCTCAAAGGGAAGGTTTGTAATATTGTGCCGTTATTATTTTATATTATATTTAGTGTTTGTAAAATAGATAGTGTTGATCATAGTCATAAATATGCTAATCCCTCTGAGACCAGACAAGGGGAACACCTTGTACGGAGGAAAAGAACAGCTTGTGAAAACATGAAAATTCCACTACATGGCATTGGACCAGAGGGTGAAAGCCCATGTGCCGCTGGATAGACAACAACAATAACAACATCAGAGTTATAACAAGAGTTGTTCAAAACGCTTTTCATGCTTCTCAAAAAAAATTAAAATTATTAATTTACTTGTCCTTTGTCCAAACATTGCTGACAGTGTATATGATATGTCTAGTATCCACACTTGACTTCGAATATGGGGCATCTTTATCCGTACATCACTCACATTGGATGTATGTGGATAGATTTTATTTTTAGTAGCTGTATCACTCTCCATGTTGTTATCCTCAAATTGACATCAACCACATCAAAACTAGTTGACTGCCAACTACAGTCTCTTATACTCCATATTTTTTCCTTGGCACCTTTCCGTCTTTCCAGACGATAGTGTCATACAAGTCTGTGAAAAGACACTCGAATACGATAAAGAGCTGAACGTGGTCTTTGTAGATCAAGAGAAGGCATTCGACCGTGTAGACAGAGATGTGCTGTGGAGAATTCTTGACGATTACGGAGTGCAGGGTCAATTATTAGACAAATCTAGTGGTCTTTCTGACAAAGTCACACTGGTGTCAGACAAGTTGTACTGTCACCATTACTTTTCATAACATATGGATAAGATCACTGTAGAAGCAAACCCAGACGTGTATGCTATAAACGAATTACTTTTTGCTGAGATCAGCATACTGTATCAAAATGAATATGATCTACAGCATCTGACTACTCTCAACAACAGTTTACACTAATATGAAATCATACAGAAAAAACAGTTGGAAGATCAGCAGAACACACAGGCACTGAATATAAATGTTGGAAGTGCCAAAATCAAGCAAAACCAAAGAGTTCAAATACTTGGGCAGTATATTTACAGAGGATGGAAGATGGACAGAGAGATAGAAACAAGAATACAGAAAGCAAATGCTGTCACATACCAAACTATCACCTCTGCTTAAACATCCAGATATAACCATGAAGACCAAAAGACAATTGATAAACACCATCTTCATTCCAAACACTCTGCTACCAGTGCCAGACATGGACAATCAACAAGACCCATGAAAGAAAAATAGAAGCCTGTGAAATGAAATGTCTAAGAAAAAGCAGCGAATAAGACAAGACTAGACAGGATAAAGAATATAGACATTAGAAACACTGTCAAAACTACACCATGTTTAGACTACATAGAACATCAAAGAATGAAATGGTTTGGACATCTAACCAGGATGAAAAATGATCAAATAACATCACAAATTTTCAATCAAAGAAGCTCAGGATATAAGGCAAGAGGAAGACCAAGGAAACGGTGAATTGACGGGGTCTCCGAAACCTGCCAAAAGCATGGCCTCAGAACATCAGATGCTGCCCGCCTTGCTTATGACAGGAACTTGCATCTCCCCACAACGCTTAGCGGCATACGTGGAAGGAAAAAGTAAAGTAAAGTAAGTAAGTGTCATACTGCGCTATGAGGAGGCATGGGACTCGCAGACCATGGCGATGGCGAGAGTGACTAGCAAGACCCGCCCGTGTCAAGAATTGAATTATCTACCAAGAACTTAATCCCGCAAGGACTAACTAAAAAAAAAAAAAACTAACTAGAAATCTCAACTAAGGAAAAATAAAAGATGTGCACCCATAAAGCCAAATTTTTCAACCAGAGTCTTTATCAACAGAAAAACAAAAGATTTAGCAACAAATGATGAGGTCAGCATGAAACCCGAAATATGAGATAGTAAAAAATATAGATAGGAAGAGCTATTTTTGAAATGTACATAAAAAAAAAGGGGGAGAATATTAAAAAAAAAGATAAATGTTCTAAACATTAATCCCTGTAGAGTTGAAAATACCCAAACTGACTTTAACGAAAATCATGATAAGGTAGCTGGTTTGATCCCTAGAGCAAGATTTTATTGCAGTAACAGAGGTGTAAATTTGTCTTTTCTTGACAGTCAGAACTATTATCAAATAATTTGTCTTCTTACTTTTTACATTTGGTATACTGAAGAATCTAGCTTTGGTAATCTTGGTAATCTAGAATACTGAAGAATCTAGCTTTGCCACTGGTCACCTCCAATGTATATGTAGCTTCTCTGAAAAAAAAAACTAATTATTAATTATTCATATTAGTTATTTCCTCATTTGGACATCTGCTGTGAAATATTATTTGGCTGAAAGACTTACTGAATTCCTATGATGAAGAGTTAGCATCAGTGTATTAGGATCATGCCCATTAGTGGCAGATTTTCGTGATAACCATACATGCTTTCTTCTTCACTGTGTTCGCCCGTAAAAAGGCAGTTAGCAAATTGTGGTTTACAGCTAGCTGTGATATCTACACCTTTCAGCTCAACACATCCAATTTCAAGAAAATCTTAATTGTTCGCCATTTACAACATGCTTGATAGGGACAGTGGGTCTGTTTCCTTCCTGCCCTAGAATAATGGGGCCCCAGAACTTACACAAAGAATACTTTACTATGCACCTTCCCATCGACTGTTTTTTCCACAGACTCGAGTACTGGTCACACATGGGATTGGATTCTTGCCGCAAGTAGACAAGATAATTGTGCTTGTTAATGGAGAAATCTCTGAAAGTGGCTCATTCTCAGAGCTGTTAAAATACAATGGAGCTTTTGCTGAATTTCTGAGAAACTACTTGACAGAGTTGAACAGTGAAGATCCTGCATTACAAGATCTTGAAGGTGAGTCTATGTCACTGCAGCAGTCTATAACTATATTCATACAAAGTTTATGACTCTTTTTTCTGGAAAGGCACCCCATGTGTGTGATAGATTTAATTGGTCTTAATTTTTTTGTGGCTTGATGTTATTAATTTCGCAGAATATTTTGCTTTTATAATTTTTTCCTTCTATATACAATGATTTTGAAAACTTGGTGGTCTATGATTTTTACAAATTAGCAATTGCCATTCAAATTATATAAACTAAAGTCACTTAAGGAGTTTCAGTTAATGACAGTCATGAGTATAGAAGAACATTTCTTCTATGATTGATAATATCCACAGTCCTTTTTAGGATGAAATTTTTTGTTATTTGAAACCCTACTCTGGCTCTTGCCAGGGGCCGCAATATAGTCAGGCCATGTTGTTGTTGTTGTTATCGATCCAGCGGCGCATGAGCTTTCACCCTTTGGCCCAATGCCATGTAGATAGTCAGGCCATATATATGGCCTGATGGCTGAACATGGTTTCTGGGACCTCTCCACGGTGATCCTCATCCGCATGGTGGCACTTTGTGTAATTGGGGTGTTTATCGCTTGTGTGATCCTGTCCTGGTGGGGTAGAAAATCAGTCAGAACATTTCTTGTACCATTCAAGTGTAGTTCTCCCCATGTGTGTTCTGGGTGCCCATTTGGGGGGAAATAAGAACAGACCCACTGCCTGCCCTAACTGGCATGCTGTAAAAGGCAGCTAACTAGAGGAGTTTTCTTCAAAGTCAGAGTGTGTCTGCCTGAAAGGCAAATACAAATAATCCAAATCTGGAAAATAGATGTTTATGCAAAACTCAAGTTCTGGAATAAGATCAAAGTCCAGAAGTCCATAAACAGCCAGAACTTTCTGCCAGAGTTTACAGTCAGTGAACGCAAAGAAGAAGATGTTTACTTGTGTTGGTTTATGTATGTATTAAACCATCTTTCATGATATTTTCATGTGTAATGATTTATAGCAGAACAGTTAAGAATGCTGCTGGGCTCTCATTTGAGACACCCAGTTTAGAATCCTCACTAAGGTGATGCATTTTTTCTGTTGGGGAAAAAATAAGATTCTAACCTGACCTGCACATGTACATTTGTGTGGTCACATGCTTGCTTAACTCTTTGAGTCCCAGGGGGTTTAGCATCAGAGGCCCTAGGGGTAGTCAAAAGAGATGTAAAATCAGCGCATCTTGCGTTCATTGGGCCTCTAGGTGGGAACCTATGAATTTATGATGCGTTCCTTGGGACTCAAAGTGTTAACAGAAGCTGTTTATTTTATAAAAATACATATATTTATATTATATCCAGACTACAGGACCTCTTCAGCTGCTTAACAGAACTCTTTGCTAATGAAAATTCTAATAATTGACTGCTTTTTTTCTTTAAATAATGATTCTACACAACATTTTATTTAAAATGGTGTTAATTACTTTATTAAATTATTGTTTTAATTATAATTATGACCATATTTACATTTTGTTAGATATTTAGAAAAATAATATTTAGGAAAGGAAAATGGTGTTGCATATTATTTTAATACCTTCAAATTTGTAATCGTGTAACCTTTTATTCATGGAAGGGAGTAATCATTGTTTTACACTTTTAGGCAACTTGAGCAACAATATAGATGGTAAGAGACCTGTCGACTGTTTGCACAGATTGTTTGAAACTATGCTTTTCACATATTGCAATAATGCTTGGGAGTTAACATTTGTGCATCTTTAATTGGTATGCTAAAAAATTAAAATTATACTGTGAAATATATATTTTTTTTTAATGCTTTAAAGAAAAAAAAAAAAGATTTAATGGAAAAACTAACAAAATTCTCTTACTTGCTTCCTCGGTTATTTTTACAGTCATTTAACATAACTAGTAATTTATTACTATTGTTTTAGCTACTTACCATCAAGTGTCCAGATGTAGATAAATGCCTTAATTACGTAAATTATTTATATATTTTTTCTAAGCATAACCGAATCACTTATAAAAACTATAAAGAAAAGGCAATGAAATTAACTCTTTCAGTCCCAGTGAACACATCATACATTTTCATAGGTTTAAAAGGCAATGAAATTAACTCTTTCAGTCCTAGTAAACACATCATACGTTCATAGGTTTAAAAGGCAATGAAATTAACTCTTTCAGTACCAGTGAACACTTCATACATTCATATGTTCCTACCTAGAAGCCCAGTGAATGCAAGATGGGCCACTTTCACCTCTCTCTTTACTACCCCTTGGACTCCTGATCCTAAACCCACTTGGACTGAAAGAGTTAATGAGGCATATCATAGAGGAGATGGAATAGAAAATTAACCTTGTACAGGATACTCCTAGGCAATAGTGGCAGAAAAAAACAGAGTAAGTGAGTGATGTAAATGGAAAATTCAAACAGTCAAAGAAACTGCGAAGCAAGTCCATTTAGAACTAATTGAGGCTAAAAGTCCCGATTAAATAAACTATGTGGCTCAGATTCCATTCCAGCATATCTTCAAGTCAAGTCAGATATTCTGTCTCCCTATTTGGGTTCTAGGGCCTTATCTGTGAGGAAAAGTAGTAGACTCAGTGCCTTTAACAAGCATGTTGGAAAAGTAGGCTAATTAAGCATTTACTGAAATCGACACAGATATTGCAGTCTAGCTGTAGACCTAAACACAATGTGCCAACCACCTCTTTAAGGACACATGAAGTAGTAGTAGTGGTAGCTGTAGGAGGAGGAGGAGAAGGAAGATGAGGAGAAGAAGGAGGAGGAGATGAAGAAGAAGGAAGAGGAGGAGAAGAAGGAGAATAAAAAAGAGGAGAAGAAGAAGAGGAGGAGGAGAAAAAGAAGGAGAAAAGGAAGAGGAGGTGGAGAAGAAGGAAGAGGAGGAGGAGAAAACGGAAGAGGAGAAGGAGGAGGAGGTCTGCGTATTGATGTGTAGTTCTGTTTTCAGATAAAAGTCAGTATGAAACAGTGATCTTGAAATTACTGATTACTGATTGAAGAATCAGCACTATAACATAGAGGGCCTTGTCCATAGCAAATGTCTTAAGGTATGCTAGCTGACTGTTCTAGTAGCACACACTGGTCTTAGACATGTCATACTCTCATATATCCTTTCTTGCTGGATTCACACTTAATACCACATTCACACAGTCTTACACATGGTGTTTCATCTAACATTTTAGCCTCCATTGATATTCCTTCACGCAGGGTTTTTAGAATGTTTGCCTGTTCTTATAGCTATTACTTTTGTAGCAGCAAATAAATCTCTTCTTTCTTTACCTCACACTCCTGCACTTTCCAGAAGTATATCTAAATAAACCCATGTAATTTAGATGTGGTATTTAGCATCCATTCATGCACATAAATCAATTTTAACATTTTTTAATTAATCATAACCTGAAATTGACTTCATGACAGCTTATAAAAAGACACCTTTATAGCATGCATATAAATATGTGTGCAAATAAAGAGAGAATAAGTCCTACCTGTCCTTAACATGTCACACTCGAATCCACTTATTTCTAAAGTATCTGAACAACTGTTTTCTGCTTTATGGAGAATTTGCTTGCCTTTTATATCCCACAATATGTATTTGTAATTGTGTCAACAGATTAGATTATCATTGGCACCTTTCCTTGTTTCCAGATGAAAGAGTTATATTGCACTGTAGAGAGGCTTGGAAATCACATCTCTTGGGGATGATTAGTGTTAATAGCAAGACCCAAGTACATTGGTTCATAGGTTAAAGTTTAAAGTCGAGAGGATCGACTTCATTGCACTGGGTTTTATCCCACATGGCTCGGTCTCTCTTCACAGAAGGGCTGGTTGCCTGGCAAGAGCGTCACACAGAGCACAATCACAGTAGCAATGATCCCAAGGAGTATCCATAAAAACTGCACTTGTGAACCAAATGATACAGACGTGAAACAAGCCAGTGACCTTCAGAGCACGAGTGAAAAGGCTTGACCACTTCCCTGCGGAAGCCCCCATAGAGATTAACATTTGATTTTTTAAAAATTGTGTTACCTGAGGCTTCTGCTTAGAAAGGCTAAAAAAAAAATTAATTTTTTAATGTTTTTTTTTTTAATTTCTTTAAAACTGTCAAATGTGTTGACTGTCTGTCAGTGGTGTAACAATGTGGAACACTTCTGAAAATTCAAGAAATATTAGTTCCAAGGATACCACTAACTGATTATATGTCTGCATTCTATCTGCATTGTCTTTGACAATAACTTCAAAAAACATTTTCCTGGGGATTACAAGGAAAGATCGAGAAATATGAACTACACAGGATATCACTAGGTGAAATTATGACAGTGCAAACTGCTTATAATAGGTTAAAATACTTGGATAGTTTTAGAGAACTACTCAAACATTTTAAAATATAATAGAAGAATATTGCCACACACAAAAATAGTAATAATTATAGTCATTTATTGTTAGTCATTTATTTTTGGGCAGCCAAAAAGAGCAACTAAGAGGTTTTGAAAGAGGCGGGAGCCTGAAGACTACTTATAGCAGATATCAGAAGGAGACAGTCATCATTTTTCAGCCATTTTATGAGAAGAGAGAAAATGGAACATGTTGAGACCACTGAAAAGATCTGTGGAAGGAGAGATAGAGGAAGACAACGAGACAAGATTCTTGACAGCCTTGTTGCATGGCATGGAGGTGTGTCGGCACACAAACTGATTCATACTTCAGGAGATCGCCCACGCCAGTCGGCAAGGCACCTGATGATGATGAAATGAAAAAAACAAAAATATATGAAACTGGATAGCACAAAATCACAGTAAAACATTATTATAGAATCTATCCAAAATGAAATAGTAAAATTAGGGGTTAAAAACATAAACATTGATCATCAGAAATAATAATAGACACTATACACCTAATAGTTTACAATGTAAAAATGTTTGTGTTTGAAGTGCACTATAGAGAAAGGTGCAGCATCTACTGTAGTTTCAAAAATGCTGTTGTGATCTCAAGAGTAACTTTTATAATTCAGAAAGTGTGTATCACATACAGCTCTGAAGACACATAAATAGTTTGGGAACATGAAGGCTATAATAGTATTATTTTGAAATGTGATGTTTATTTTTTTGTATTTTTGTGTGTGTGTGTGTGCGCGCGTGCATGTACGCATGTGTGCGCGCTCACAAACACACATCCCTGGACTGTTTTAGCTTAGTTAAAAATAACTGCTATTATTTTAAATTATGGAAGTCTTTGATCTAGTAAAGTAGAAGTATAACTGTCTTGCATGTTCTAGTAGACTTGGATTTGAAACTTGTGTAGTTAGTTAGAACATATAATGAATTAATTAAGTTGCCTATTTACATTGTAAAATTTAGCATTTAGATGCAAGAAAAGCAGGCTCAGAATTGTCTACTTTCTAAAACGTATATTTACTGTTCAATTTTACAACTGAGAATTGGTGGCCAAAGTATACAAAATATATATTTTGATTTTTGTTAAGATGAACATATTTTCTGAAGAAAAAAATTGTATTCTTGATGAGAATATTTCACCTGAAGAAGTTATGCCTGTGCTCAGTGATGCTAGTTGAAATGAATGTATGTGAAAAATACATTTCCACTCTTTTACGTCACTTTTTTTAGGGGGAGGAGGGGGGGGGGGGGAGGCGCAGCATGATAAATAAAGGAAGGATCTTCTGGATCAGCATTTGTGAAGTATTTTAATTTAAAACAGAGGAGAGTTGTTGTGCCTATGGACATGTATGGAATACAATGACAATAACTTGAAATGACTCTACCACCCTTCCCACCCATGATTTAGAATACTGTTTTGAATGTGACCCTTCCCCCCTCCCCCTTTTCCAGTGGTTTTATGGCCTCATTTTGGGGGTGAGTGGGGGGGGGGAGACCCACTGCCTCAACAAACATATCATAAATGGCGGCTTATTAAAGGTATGCTGAAGGTGGGTATGTTGGGCTGAAAAGCACAGATAACAGTAAACTACAGGGTGCCTAATATTTCCTTACAGAGGGAAAAATAAAAATTTGTTAAATGGAAACCATTTTATTTATATAGTCTGCTCTACAAGACTACTCATCATCAATTCTCGTTGTGCCTAGTGGCACATGAGGCTTTAGAGAGGACTTTCCATGCTTTCCTGTTCTGTGCAATCTTCAGTGCAGTTTTCCATGTCAAAGATGCCACACGCAGGTCACTTTCCATCGTTCGTCTCCATGTTGTTTTTGGGCGCCCCTGTTTTCTCTTTTCCTCTGGTGTCCATGTGAGAGATGTTTTGGCAGGTATATCAGAAGTCATTCTCATAACGTGGCCAAGCCATCTCCATCTTCTCTTGGTAATCATACTGTCTAAAGTTTCTTGGTTTGTGGCTTGAAGTAGTTTAGTGTTTGAGATTGTATCTGACCAGAAAATTTTGATAATTCTACGTAGACATGTGTGGCGGAAGGTGGACAGCTTGTGTGCATCCTTTTTGGTCATTCTCCAGCTTTCCGCTCCATATAGAAGAACTGGAAAAATAATGCTCCTGTAGAGTCAGAGTTTCGTTCCTCTGCAGTAATTGTTGGATTTTCAGATTTGCCTCATCCTTCCAAAAGCAGCTCTAGCTTTGTTCAGATGTGACTTACAAGACTACTGTTGTTTGTAAAACACATTTTGATGTATATTCTGCACTGCTGAAGAACACGTAAATGCAAAGCTTGAATTTTGCTTGTACTGGCATTGGTGAGATCCTTCTCATTTTCTATGTGTGGACATTTACAGATACCTTTTATTTATAAATCACAACCCAATGCACCGGCCACAATTTGAAGGGTGAGCAAGGAAGAAGACGAATATTTTAATGTTTTTTTTTTTCTAAAATTTAAACCAGTAAAGAGCAGCAGTTGCATCCCTATTTTCTACAGGGAACATAAGAGTTGAATAAAAATAATTGAATATTTTGATACTTTCTTCAGTGCTGAGCATAAGGGATGAGATTATTAGCCAGCTGGAGGCGACCATTGATCACAAAGACATTTTGGAAAGGTAAGAGTTTTGGCCGTGGGCTTTTTATGTATTTGTTATGACAAATGTGTATATTTCTCCTGACTTCATTTTTTTTTACAAGGATTAGCTTTGTTGCACCAGGTTTTTATCCCATAGGGCTCCATCTCTCTGCACAATGGCCAACCACCTGCTGATAGCATTTCTCAAAGCACAGACTCTGTAGCTTCTGTGACAGTCCCCAGGGATCTGTGTAAAAACTTTTCTTCTTCGCGTTCACCGGCTGTGAACTCTGGCGGAAAGTTCTTGTTGTTTGTCCACTTCTGGACTGCAGTCCTGTTCCAGAACCTGAGTGTTGCGTGTGCATCCATTTGACAGATCTGTATGCAGACTGTTGGTTCCTTGCCTCTCAGGCAGATGCATTCTGACTTTGAAGGAAGCTCCCAATTAGTCGACTCTTACGACATGCTTTTGGGTAGGTTCTGGTTTTTCCCATAGTAGGGCCCTGGAATCCACACAGGGGTGTGTAAAAATTGAACCCTTGAACTTAATGACTGAGCCGTGAGACAAATCCATGACCTTCAGAGCTCAAGGCAAATGGCTTGACCACTTCACCACAGACTCCATTGTTGTGTACATTTCTGCTTAACAGATGATAGTTCAAGTACAATTTGAATATTATAATTAATTGTTTTGAAAGAATAAATAGCCAACAGACCCCCTCCCCCCACCCCCCCACCCACCCCTTCATTATCTAACATTATTAGAGACACCACACCAACATAATCATTATTTTTGTCGGTAAGCATGGTCAACCATTGTTCACCATTTTATAATTTCTTCTTGGTCTTCCTAGTGCGCATTGGCTGTATACCCCAGTGGAAAGTTCTGGTTGTTCATCTACTTCTGGCTTTGATCCAGACCTCCTGTTTTATGTGCACATCAGTTTTACAGATCTGGCATATTTTTATGTGCAGACTGTTGGTTCCTTGCCTTCAGGCAGATGCACTCTGACTTTGAAGGAAACCCCCCTTATTAGAACTTCCGGTTCCGACATCGATAGGGAATGGATGACGGTTAAGAACTTGACTTATGTTGACTGTTCTCGTCAGAACTACTGAATTTAGTGCTCCCGGGGGCACTATGAGCTGTGATTATCGGTTATTGACTATTTCTTCTAGATTTGTACATAATGGCAATGATGGGTGATGTATTTTTCTTCGTTGTGTTCCTGGGATAAGGCGTGTGCTATAGCTGCTATTTATTTGCTGGCCGTGGCTGCAACATGGCTGAGGACATGTGGAGAATGGTCAGGAATAGTTTTAATCTTCTCATCGCCCAGCTGTTCGTCAAATGAAGTTGATTTTCACCGATGGTGCCTGGTCTCGCAGAGTATTTAAGGGGGCATCCACCTTATAGTTTGCCAGATCAAATCGTGTGTGTTTTGCTGACTGAGGACACTTTGTATGGCTATGGCATTCACTTGAAGTATCCAGCGTATCTGACTCAGTTTGTGACTGGAATCACTGGCATAGGCTGTTGAGCAATTATGGGCCAAGCTCATTTGCTGTGATGCCGGAAATGTAATGACTGACTGACCCTTTTATTAGACACCTCCTAGACATACTGGTTTGTGGGGCAGTGGGTCTATTCTTGTTCATAACTGAGCTCTAGAATCCACAAAGGGAATAATATAATTTGAGTCCCTTGATAAGTCAGTGCTCTTCCCCTACTTATGCCATTTTGTCAGGGTCTCTAGGTTAAAAAAAATGTTAATGACCTGGTTAGAGGCAGCTTTTCCCCGTGCATATTTTCTAATTAATTCTGTGAACATGCTTAGGAAGGGCAAGACAGGGTGGGTTCAAACACAATGGTTGGAGACTGGGACAATCATGACTGACAGGAATCAGTTTCATTTTGTGCCAGGACACTCTGGGGTAAAAAGGAATGAACAGGTATTTTGGCTGACTGACAGAGCCATGGTAAGTAAAGTAAAAGTAAAGATCCCTTTACACGCCTTTAGGCGTATCGGGCATATGGGAAGAGCACCCATATTTTTACAGACCAATCAGCACTCGGTGGATAATGTGGTCAGCATTACGCCGGCCATCTTTACTTTCCCAGGACAGCCCATCCTGGTACCCATTTGAGGCTGGGTCGACCTGCGACGTTCCATACCACGATAAAAATCCACGCAGCCCACACAGGTTTCGATCGTGGTACGTTGGATTACGAGTCAGACTCGCAACGCCTTAGCCACGGATGCCGCTAGAGCCATGGTAGTCGAAGAAAAAGCAGTGAACCACACTGATGATGTGATTGCTCTCAAGGAGGCAGAATGAGTAGATGATTCAGGAGACGACAATTAATTGGAAACCTTGATTAGACTACATGAACTTCATCTCAAAAGAGGTGTTGTCAGACATGAAAACTATGTTAGAAGCAAAGATAATATCAGACTAACACAGAACTGGTGTTATCAGTTTCCTCACACTAGAGGAGATATCAAGATGGGATTGGAGAACTTACAGACTTGTTCGGTGAGGATAACTGGTCGATTAACTAACTAACTAACTAGCTAATTATTTAAAAGTTCTTATTGTTTTAAAAAAATGTACTTTACATATCTAATGGAGGGAGTGAAGAGCTTTCATAAAGAAATAGCTACATCATAATTTCTTGGCTTTTTTCTATCTTATAACTGCCCAACTAAATTTTTGTGATTGCTAGATTTTATTCTTTTCATTGCCAGGAATAGTGATAGATTACCACAATTTTTAGTGTCATTGTCAGTTAAATTCCAATTATGACTAACAGTAATGTTTAGCTTGATATTTTTATAGGCTGTCATTTACTGCTTTTATTTTCATCCATTTTTTAATCTGATACATGGAAAAGAAATGATGACAGTACCATTTCAATTATCTTAGGCGAGTTTCTGTGATAAATGAACGGATACGTAAACAGTCTTTGAAAGCAAGTAATCCATCTCTGAACAACTCATCACCAACACCGAAGAGGAGATACACAAAATCTGACATCATGGATCAGGAAGAGAAGAAACCACTGAAGAAAGATGACAGCAAATTAGTACAGGCTGAGACAATGGAAACTGGAACAGTAAGAACAATTTCCCCTCCCTCTCTCTGTCTCTTTCTCTCTTTCTGTGTGTGCATGTGCGTGTGTGCATGCATGTATATGTGCAAGTGTATGTGCATATGCATGTGTGGGGGCGCAGGCAAGAGAGAGCACACAAGACATTCTAAGAATTCTTCCGACACCTGAAGCAGTATAACAGGAGGTGAAGAATAAGAGAGGAGCATCTGGTTGAGTAGTTAGAATGCTTGCCTTTCATTTGGGAGACCCTGTCTTAAATCCTTGGTAAGGCAGTGGGGTTTTTCTTTGTCAGGGGCAAAAATGCATGCAGTTTGTAATGACATGCAGACCTAAATTCGTAGGCTAAACATGCCCCCCCCCCCCCCCCCCCCCCCCCCCCCACCTCCAAACCCTACACCTTCTTAAAAAATTATAAGAGCAGTAAAAGACAGTATCTAGGTGCTTACCTCCCGACCGGAAGATTTTGGATTTAAATCCATATTGAGACATATTGTTTTTCTCCAAATTGAGTATGGCTTCCAGAACTAAGATGGGTATTGTTTGTCCTGGGAAGTAAAGATGGCTCGCACGATAATGAGGTCATACAAGATGCATGGTGACACAACCACCGACCAAATACTGGTTATTGTGTACAAATCTGAGCCTAACATCATAGGCACATCCAATTCTGGCATAAAGGGGGTCATTCTCTTACTATTTACCTTAGTGTTTTCCATGTGTGGCATAAACGGGGTCATTCTCTTACTGTTTACCTTAGTGTTCTCCATGTGTGGCATAAAGGGGGTCATTCTCTTACTATTTACCTTAGTGTTTTCTATGTGTGGCATAAAGGGGGTCATTCTCTTACTGTTTACCTTAGTGTTTTCCATGTGTGGCATAAAGGGGGTCATTCTCTTACTGTTTACCTTAGTGTTTTCCATGTGTGGCATAAAGGGGGTCATTATCTTACTATTTACCTTAGTGTTTTCTATGTGTGGCATAAAGGGGGTCATTCTCTTACTGTTTACCTTAGTGTTTTCCATGTGTGGGTTCCTGGGCCCCTTTGGGGGGTGGGGAAGGATAGACCACTTGCCATCATTAAAAAAGCATATCGTAAAAGGTGACTCAGTAGGGGATTTACCTTTAAAGTCAGTGCATCTGCCTGAGAGGCAAGGAAACTATTGTCTGCTTACATACAAATGAGTCTGATATGTAAAACTGATGTGCACATAAAAATCAAATTCTGGAACAAGACCCACACTTTCAACCAGAACTTTCCATTAGAGTTTACAGATGGTGAATGCTAAGAAGAAGAAGAAGGAAAGACAGTGTTTTTAAAATATATACCATAGGCTCTTCATATCTCTAACCCTTGCATTGCCATATTAATTGTACACTTTCTCTTGTGTGAAGGTCAAGCTGAATGTGTACATGACCTATGTCCGAGCTATTGGTATCATGTTGAGCCTGGTGATCATCTTGTTCAGCATTCTCTTCAACGCCACTGGTATCTATTCCAACATCTGGCTGAGTCAGTGGAGCAACGATGCTCGCAACCCCAACATCACTGCAGATGCAAGCAACAGAAATATGAGGCTGGGAGTTTATGGTGCTCTAGGTATTATTCAGGGTGAGTTCTTTTTTTGCTGTAGCATTTACTAAGAGTATACACCATGGTCATACACCTCTCTACTAAAAGGTTAGTTGCATATGCTTTACAGGATGTTGCAGAACCAACTTTAGGATTTTATTTTGGCTGTTGTGGTTTTTCTAGGCAAATATACGTCCAGTAGTTTGCCATTTATTTATGGACAGTTGACTTCCTTATACCACTGTTGAAACCAATGCAAGACACGAGGCCTGCAGCTGGTATGGAACTCGGCACCCTGGCATAATGAAGCGCGTTCACAAGCCACAGATGCCGACGATCTCTCTACTACTTAACATTAAACAGATAGTCATATGGCTTGTCAGTGAGAGCGTCCCTGACAGAGAAAACACTTACAGTTGGCTGAGTTCTGACATAATTATTTATTAGACATTAAATATTAAATGTTTGGCTCATGCTAGCTGTTAGCCAGGGGAAGACCAAGAAAAATATAGATGAATGGTGTAGATGAAACCTGCAAGAAGATAAATAAATCCATCACCCAGGCCACTAGAGAAGTGCAAGACAAATACAAAAAAAAAGAAAAACATGACACTGGGCTACAACCTGCTATCAGTGAGATGACTAACAAAAAAAGAAGAAGTAATAGCTACTGGTAAATGACAGTACTCATATAGTTGTTGCTTTGCACACTTCATTGTCTGCTGTTTTCATCTTTGATTGGTGCAACAATTTATTGCAAGACTCTTTTCTGAAAAGTTTGTAGTATAATTTCATATTTTTTTTACTTGCATCCCAGATTTCAGAGCCACAAAGTACTATTGGTCTTAACAGTTTATTCTATATTATTTTATCTCTGTTATGAGTAGACTGTGAAAGTAGATTTTACAGGGCATAGAATACCTTATTTCCAGATTGTATTCTAGACTGTGATTGTATTCTAGATTTTATTTCTTCTGTTGGTCTGCAGTTCTACATCTGGTCTATTATCATCATACAATTCCCATATATATTCTGTCTATCTATTAACTATATTACTATGTCCCATTAATAATTTGCCATTTTTTAATTTTAAACATCCAGTGCTGTTACGTGTCATCTTTCCCGTTAACATATTTATCTCTTGGTATATGGAATGTGAGTCTTTCCTGTGATCATCAAATGAAAGATGCAGTACTGAGATAAGAAACAGAATAAGACAGGCAAAAACTGCATTTTATAAAATGAAGAACATCTTATGCAATATATCTTTGTCATTGGGGGTTAGAAAAAAAAATTCTTGCTTGCTACATACATCCAGTTTTAACATATGGCTGTGAGTCCTAGACAATCAGTGAGCAAGCCAAACAATTTCTTGAGGCCTCAGAGATTTGGTTTTACAGAAGAATGCTTAAAATACCTTGGACAGCTAAAAAGAGCAACCAAGAGGTTTCGAACGAGGCAGGAGCCTGAAGACAACTTATCACACACATCAGAAAAAAGACAGTCATCATTTTTCAGTCATGTTATGAGAAGAGGGAAAATAATTCATGTTGTTTCTTCTTTCTTCTTCACGTTCACCAGCTGTACACTCTGGCGGAAAGTTCTGGTTACTCGTCCACTACTGAACTGCAGTCCTGCTCCAGAACCTGAGTGTTGCGTGTGCATCAGTTTTACAGATCTCATTCTCTTGAATACAGACTGTGACTACTGGAAAGATTTGTGGAAGGAGGGATAGAGGAAGAGAATGAGAGAAGATTTTTAACAGTCTTGTTAAATAGCATGGAGGTGTGTCAGCACACATTCTGATAAATGCTCAGGAGATCGCAGATTGTGGGGAGGCATGATCGCCGATGCCAGTTGGCAACGCATCTGATGATGATGATTTCTTCTGTTAGTATGTTGTAGCAGTTGATATTTTTAGCCAAGTACGTGCATGCTTTTTCAAATTTTTTTTTACAAAAAAACAAACTTATAAATCTATTTTTTGCTCAGTAAAAATGTATTTACAGTTTTTCCATTTAACAAGGAATATATCTTTACTGATAGGTGTCTATTTAAAAAGAAACCACTTTTGTTATTTTTACAGGTATAATTATATTTGTGGCGTCACTTATGCGCCTTCTTGGAGCTATCAAAGCATCACGAGTTCTACACATTGGAATTTTATCCAATGTAATTCGAAGTCCTATGAGTTTTTTTGACACTACACCAAGCGGGCGTATCGTCAACCGCTTCAGCAAAGACCTGGACACTTTAGACATTATGGTTCCGATGCTCATTGGGATGTTTCTGAACTGCATGTTCCAAACGGCCTCCACCTTGCTGGTGATTTCCTTTTCCACACCATTGTTCCTGGCGGTCGTTGTACCTTTGTTGATCTTCTATTACTTTGTGCAGGTATGTCCATTGTATGTAATCATTATTAACTACAGTAATCTGTTTTACACAAGCATGTTTGGGTCTTCAAATTTCTATGTAAAACCTGTAATTAATCATCTTTTTGTGAACATTATTTAGAAATAACTCTGGCGTGATGCTGACCACATCACCCATCTTGTGCCGATTAGTCTATTAAATATAGGTCTAGCCCTATATGCCTTTTATGCTTAAAGGCGTGGAAAAGGGTCCTTTACCTTTTTTGTTTTTGTTTAGAAATAACTATACCAGGTGTGTTTATATTAGATAGAAATTAATACTGTCAGCGTTACTGATTTGCTTGCTTCTGAATTTTGCTTGGACTAATTGTTGGTTCTCTAGTTTTTTAATGGAAAAGTGAAGGGCATGTCATATGATTTTCACTGACACAGGAATGGAGACTTTATAGGGTGACCTGTGTGCATTAAAGATGAAACCTTGACCACTACTACTGCTGCTGCTGCGACTGCTATTACTAATACTACTGCTACTACTACTACTATTACTATGACTAGTTCTAGTATTAATATGACTGCTACTACTACTGCAACTGAGACTACTGCTGCTTTTACTGCTACTACTATGAATCTTGACTACTGCTACTACTGCTAAGACTACTACTACTCTGACTACTACTTTGATTACTACTACTACTTTTACTTCTACTACTACTACTACTACTACTACTGCTGCTGCTGCTGCTGCTGCTGCTGCTGCTGCTGCTACTACTACTATGACTACTGCTGCTACTACTACTGCTGCTACTACTACTACTACTTCTGCTGCTGCTGCGGCGGCGGCGACAACGACGAGTACAACGACGACACCTACTACTACGACTACAACTATGACTACTACTTCTATGACTACCACTACTACTACTACTACTGTTATTAGTTTGGCAGCATGACTGTCTTAAAATTGTATATGTTGCATGATTGTTTTATAATTGTTTGAATTTCATATACACATATTTAATGAACTAATCATATAGAGCTTTCATAATAATATTCACTCAGCTTTTAATCATTGATTGGACTAGAAGTTTGTATTTTACACATTATTTTCCTCATTATTTTATTTGTATATTCTTGTGGGTTTCTATAGCAAACTATTTAAACCATTTGTTTTGAGCACTGACAGTTGTGGAGTTGCAAAATGTGTCCATCAGAGCAAAGGACATAACATGAGGAGATTTATGGCAGCCAACCTTCATTGTGGAGACAGCACCTGAGTGACTTACTTGCTTCATGTTCATCAGCTATAAATTCTGGTGGAAAGTTCTGGTTGTTTGTCCACTTCTGGACTTACTGTAGCCTTGTTCCGGATATTGCATTTTTTTTGTTAGTGCAGGCCCATTTTACAGATCTGGCTTATTTGTATGCTGACTGTTGGCTCTTCTTTGCCTCTCAGAAAGATGGAAACCCCTAATTAGTTGAATCTTATGACATGCTTGATAGGGAGGCAGAGGGGTCTGTTTTTGGCATGTCCTCAACAAGTCTTAAAGTGTAGATACTGACTGTTCCATCTGGACACTGGCTTATCTTCTACTCTCCCTGTTATGCATTCTTTCTTGCTAGATCTAAGTCTACTTTCAAATTCATTCAAACTTAAGAGTGCAGCCAATCACTTGACAATTCTTTTGCATCTAGATCATCGATAGTTTTTAGACATACAGCCTTTCGAATCACTATGGTGTCTCTGCCACCCCCCTCCCCCACCCCATACGATGGGTCCCAGGAACCCACACAGAGAACCTAACTGACTGATTTAATTCATTTACTTGTAGCACATGAAATATATTTATACATTAATTTGTATTTTATTGTTTCAGTTTCCGGTGCCTGTCGGTGTTGTTCTCTTCTACTAATGTTTACACTAATCAAAAAGTATTGCCTTGCGTCACATATTTTAGTTTTTTATAAACTATACTTGTAATAATCAGAGAAACTTTTCTTTAATGTTAATGCTAAATTCCTTAAGAGAACTCAGCATTTATGTTATCTAATTCTCTTTAACTAACTCAGCACATATGTTATCTACTTCTCTTTAACCCTTAACATACCCAGCACCTATGCTATCTATTTCCCTTTAACCCTTAACTAACCCAGCTCCTATGTTATCTGATCTTCCTTAACCCTCATACAACACTTCTGGTGTATTGGATAAATAGGGCTAAACCTATATTTTTTTTAGACCAAATAGCATTTGGTATGGCTGATGTGGTCAGCATCACGCTGGCTACCTTTACTTCCCGGGGCCGTACCTGGTACCCACTCAAGGCTGCATCGACCTGGAAGCCAAGGTCATTTTTGAAAAAAGTCCCGCCCTTATCAGAACCCCAACCTACAACCTTTGAGTGTTCAGCTGCTAGACCATGGTGGCTCCCACTTATGTTGTGTACTCTTCCTTAACTCTTTCAGAACCCAACTCTTATGTTATCTATATTCCCTAACTGACAGAACTCAGCTCCTATGTTATCTACTCTTCCTTAACTCTTTCAGAACCCAACTCTTATGTTATCTATATTCTCTAACTGACAGAACTCAGCTCCTATGTTATTTACTCTTCCTTAACTCTTTCAGAACCCAACTCTTATGTTATCTATATTCTCTAACTGACAGAACTCAGCTCCTATGTTATCTACTCTTCCTTAACTCTTTCAGAACCCAACTCTTATGTTATCTATATTCTCTTACTGACAGAACTCAGCTCCTGTGTTATCTACTCTTCCTTAACTCTTTCAGAACCCAACTCTTATGTTATCTATATTCCCTAACTGACAGAACTCAGCTCCTATGTTATCTACTCTTCCTTAACTCTTTCAGAACCCAACTCTTATGTTATCTATATTCTCTTACTGACAGAACTCAGCTCCTGTGTTATCTACTCTTCCTTAACTCTTTCAGAACCCAACTCTTATGTTATCTATATTCCCTAACTGACAGAACTCAGCTCCTATGTTATCTACTCTTCCTTAACTCTTTCAGAACCCAACTCTTATGTTATCTATATTCCCTAACTGACAGAACTCAGCTCCTATGTTATCTACTCTTTCTTAACTCTTTCAGAACCCAACTCTTATGTTATCTATATTCCCTAACTGACAGAACTCAGCTCCTATGTTATCTACTCTTTCCTAACCCTGACAGGACCATTGAGACAGAATGTATACACGCGCACGCACACACACACACACACACACACACACACATGCACACACGAACACACACACTATAAATATATAAATTTACTATCAATAAATTATAAATACTGATTTTTAATAATCAACATTATAGAATACACAGCATAACCTTAGATGCTTCATCTCTTCAGCTGTAGATGCTGACTGTTTCATTTGTGCAATGGTTTTGAACTATTTCTTTCTTGCTGGATCCACACCTACTTCCAAATTCACGCAAACTTACATGTTGTTTCATCTCACATTGCATCTTCCTTCAGCATTTGTTCAGAATGTTTCCATTCTCCATTGTAAGTGTTTCTATATCACTTTTGTAGAAATAATAATAATAATCTTGTTAATTATCATGCATTCCTGCATGTTATAGGTGGTACATCCATGCAAGTCTTTTATCTATAAATATATAACATTAATTCTTTGGATATCAGAAAAAAGCTTTGGTGGGAAATGCCAGTGAAGATATATCTGTGATTAAAATTCATTACTGAATTGCTTTAAAAGTGGTAGTAAAATGGTATTAGTGACCACCAGACATGCCAGATTTCTTGAGTATGTTCTGACCAAATACAAAAGTATGAGAGCATATTAAGCAGAGGAAAGGATTCAACAGATAGGTTGATCCACATATCATGCCTGTTTGGGACTAAAGGAGTTATAACATTCATTGAAACAATTCTCTGCATGTAACAGTTTCAAGTTTAAATAATATAAATTAGCTAGAGTAATATAATAACTTCTTTGTTGGCTTTTTATGAAGATAAAAATTTTAACAACTGGTGTTGTTAATGCACTGTAATATTTAATACAGTGAAACCTCATTAACAAGAATTCCAAGGGACCAAAAAAAGAGCTCGAGGTTTGAAAAAAATGTGCATGCTATATGGGGACTATAATAATGTATTTTCAGCTTTGACCACAATTATATTCATTTTACCAAGTGTCCTTTAGCCAATTTGTGTTAGCGAGGTTTTACTGTGAATATATATATATATATGGAATTTAAAAGTCATTCTATAATTAGTTTACAAGTGAGCAAATATTATAATTAATTTTGACTCTATTTAAAGTCAGTTAACATTTATAAATATTGTGATTAATTCAGTTGTCATTTTTATTATATTTAGATTTATTACTCAATGGTTGATAAACACTATTTTGTAATTGCCTTTTTTTCTTAACCTGCACCAAATCTACTTAGCTCCTCAGTAATCAGCTTCTATTATATACACACCTGTAACATTACAAATTGTGGTTAATGATCCCACACTTTCTTAATTTAGCTTAATTTTTTCAGAAACATTATTGTATTGAACGTTTTAAAATGTTAAAAGGCAAGAAGATCATTTTCATTGAACTGTTGTAAGAAAATATGGTGTTTCTGCAAAGTGGCCAAAAGCATGCTAAGAGCAACATGCATTTAAGTTTCATATCTTCATTGACAATCCCTGTAAAAATTGCACACAAGCTGAACAGCTCTGTCCAACAAGAACCCTTGACCTTCAAAGTATAAGACAAATGGCTTCACCATTCAACTCTTTCAGTCCCAAGGAATGCATCATGCATTCAAAGCTTCCTACCTAGAAACTCCATGAACATAAGATGTGCCAATTTTACGTCTCTCTTCACTACCCCTTGGGCCTCTGATGATAAGACCCCAAAGATTGAAAGAGTTAACCATACAGTCTCTCATACACATGATGGTATTGAAATATCACGTTGGGAACTACACATGGTGTTGCAGTAGCACCAGGACACATACCAGACAAAACCTATCGACACCTCTCCACAGTCATCCTGGAGTCAGGTTCCAAAATCTGACCCTGACCAGTGTAGGTAGGATCAACATTTCCTTCAAAGTCTGTGTGTGCCTGAGAGGCAAAGAACCAACAGTCTGCACACAGAAAAACCAGGTCTGTAAAACACTCAAATCCTGGAACAAAACCAAAGTCCAGAAGTGGACTTGCCAGGACTTTCTGCTGGAGTTTACAGCTGGTGAATGAATGTGAAGAAGAAGATGTATTGAAAACTTGAGTGACCACTGTTGAGCTGATAACAAAGAATGAATTTATATAAAAAAAGCCTAAAAGTTGGCACACAAAAAAAGCCCCCACACTTACATACAAGCAAATCAGTTTGACCAAATTCTTTACCACTGAACAAAACAACAGAAATTCACATGGTCACTGATTCTTCACGTGGTCACTGACGCTTCACAAAGTCACTGACGCTTCACAAAGTCACTGACGCTTCACAAAGTCACTGACTCTTTATGTGAGCCACTGTTCTGTACTGTTTGTTTTGGAGCTTCTTCTTCTGCTTTCACCCTTAGTAGAGCAACTGGCACATTATGTTGTGGTTTACAGCTAGGCGCCTTTCAGCTCAACACATTTGGATCTTGCTGATATTATTAATGCCCTCTGAGAAATGAAAAGGGTGGAGGACTTTGGGGGCAGTAAATCCACATCACTGGCCAGAATGATAGAGGGGAGTTGAGATTGGCATAGCAAAAAACAAGACGCACACCAGACGACTTGTTAATCAACATAGAACTGGTACTAAAAGCCACGGGACGCTGGAGCTCATACTGAGGGGAGGATCAGAGCACTTATGGACATGTCCAGAGTGTAATGATGATAACCCAACTAACTAACTAGCTAGCTGACTAACTAACTAACTAACTAGCTAGTTGACTGACTGACTGACTGACTGACTGACTGACTGGACTGACTGACTGACTGACTGACTGACTGACTGACAGACTGACTGACAGACAGACAGACAGACAGACAGACAGACAGACAGACAGACAGACAGACAGACAGACAGACAGACAGACAGACAGACAGACAGACAGACAGACAGACAGACAGACAGACAGACAGACAGACAGACAGACAGACAGACAGACAGACAGACAGACAGACAGACAGACAGACAGGCAGACAGACAGACAGACAGACTGACTGACTACTAACATCTGATTTCAGCAAATCCTAAATTAGTAGCCTTTTATGACATGCTTGTTAAGGGGTTGTGGACTGTTCTTTTTTCTCCCCCAAAATAAAGCTCTAGAAGTAACATGGGAAAACTTTGTCTAGCTTTCTTGTTTAAACAAAAATATGAGAGTAAAAGACTTTTTTCACGCCATGGCACATCGGGCATATGTCACTAGACCATAAGTTGTCTAGACCGGTCTTTACACAGTGGTTTATGTGGTCAGCATCATGCTGGTCACTTTTGCATCACATTACATTGTATGTCACTGATTTTTTAGGCAAAACTGACTTTTGAAGCCAAGGTCAGTTTATAAAAAAGGGTTTTGTTGGTTGATAAAGGCTTTAGTCAAAACATTCACTTGTATTTATGCATATCTTTCTTTTCCCCCAAAGCTTCCTAGTTATTTTGTGTTCATGCTACTTTGCATATCTGTATTTTAAAATGTAAAGACAAGTTTTGGATGAAAATAAATTATGTGCTGTCTCTATAATGAAGGTTGGCTGCAATACTATCTGTTACATCATTATCTCATAAAAGCCTATATTTATATCTCATGAGGTTGTATTTAAAGACATGGACAGATAAAGCTAATACTACATCATATACTGCTGTAGGGGAATGAATTGTTCTTCATATATTCAAAGTAATAGCATTACATAATTAGTTGGCTCAATGATCTGTCATGTTAAATTCAATTTGAATGATTTATTGGGTAGAAAATGTGTTTTAAGAATTAAATAACTTATACTTTAAATAATTACTTTGGTTAAAGTATGCTAATTTACATGCCAGTTAGGCATTTTGGAGTTATGGTTTTATGCTCATTTATTTTAATAATCAAACAGAATACATGAGAAATTTTGCTAATCTACATGCCAATTAGGCATATTGAAGTTTTTCTGCTTTATGCTTATATTTCTATTAATTGAACAGAATACATGAGAAACAGAGTAATTGTTACAATGTCCTCATTTTCTTTCTCAGAGACATCTCTGGTAGCTATTTTGATTAAGTCTATGATAAGGGGAGGGGAGGATAGCCAGTTCCTTTTCCTTGTCATCTTTCTTTCCAGGAAAATTCTGATTTTTATGTGTGTGTGTAGACTGGACCTGTTTAACATTAAATGACAAGATTATAATTAGAGTACTTGATCTGTTTTGTGTCGAGTTTGCTCATCTCCCTCCAGCATCTGCTGGGCTGTCTGTTGACCGATTTTTAGAGGTGGTGTCTTGTTGATTTGTACTGCTCTGTATCCTTTGCTTGCATCAGTTTCCTGGGAGTTTCTTGCTGGCAGAGCCCTGAGAAGGACTAATCCTGATAGACCTAAGGACTTTTGGACTGGTTCTGATAAGGACCTTTGGACTAGTTCTGATAAGGACTTTTGAACTAGTCCCAATAAGGACTTTTTGACTAGTCCTGATAAGGACGTCAGTTTCAGCTGTGCCATATGGGGTTGCTGGCTGGTTTCCAATTGATTGGTACTCATGAAATTTTCTAGTACCCATTTATATGAGGCTGGGTGTACCCTTACGAATAAAAGAAAAAAAAAAGAAAAAAAAAGAAATTCTGCTAGAAATTAAACCTGGATATAGAGTCACCAATAAAGAGCTAAGAACATTGGTAGGCACAGTGCCAATAAATGATTTCATACAACATCAGAAGGTCACATGGTTTGGTCATATAAGTCAGATAAGAACAAAATCAGCCAACAGCTAGATCATACTACATGAGTACGCAGGCTACAAGTCATGAGATCAACCAAGAAAGAGATGAGTGGGGGGAGTAAAAAAGACACCACAGAAATGGAATATAGCAGAAATGCATTAACACAAGTTATGCAACTAGCAAAATCAGGCAACTACATCAAACTCCTCTCTGCAACCTTTCATGGCATACGCCAGTGATTCTGAAACTGTGCGCAGCAACAGCCCAGGGAGCCGCAAAATATTCGAAGATCTGATTTTTTAAAAATATCTCTTACATACCAATAATCATACTTTTACTTTGGTGCCTTGGCTTGAAAAAAGGTGCCGCGACTAAGAAAAGTTTGGGAATCACTGGCAGAAGCAGTAGGACAGACGAAGAAGACAAAGAAGATTGAACCTAGATGACTGTCTTGACAATGAAGTCAGTTGCCCACTGTACTGCAGCAAACAAAACACAATTTTGGCATCTCTGCAACAAAGGTTGGCTGCAATGCATTTGCTGCCAAGTTTGAGAATGCTGTGAGGCCCCAGTCTGTTCCGTGGTTTGACTCTCATACCACTTTTTGAAAGCAAGGAGAACCATCCTATTCCAGACTGATCACAACAGGAATCGAGCCTTGGCAAATGTGAAAGACTACATTGTGAAACAATTTCACTAACCTTCGCAGAGGAGAGTGAAAGTTGTTTAAAATAAAAAAAAATAACAAGGAACAATAAAATCCTAGTCTGTACAGTCCATGGCAACAGCACCAGCCATGCAACCCTAAATCCTCAGGCTCAAAGATCCCCCTGCCTACACTGTATACAGGCAGTAATATAATAATAATATATCCTCTACAAAAGAATCTGATTTAAAATTTGCAGAGGTTTTATGTGGCCACATCTCGTCAGTTGAAACGTCTGGAGTCTGTAAGCCGCTCCCCCATATATTCTCATTTTGGGGAGACCATTACGGGAGCTATGACCATCAGGGCATTTGGTCAAGAGGCTCGTTTCATCGCCGATTCTCAAACCAAAGTGGACATCAACCAGAAATCTTATTACCCTAGCATAGTTTCCAACAGGTATTTTGTGTGTGTTTAGTTATACCGACATTCATTATTGTTCAGTGTATGTACACTTAGCTGCTAATCCTAAATAGAAAAAATGCTGTTTTGTTTCTTCTTGTTTGAATCCGTTTCCTTGTTGCTATGTCATATCTTATTGTTGAATGTTAAATAAAGAATTGACTTCATATCACTCGGGACACTGTCAAAACGGCTGCAAGCCATCATCAGCAGTAAGTGAATAGTTCCAGTTCTGATAGTACCAATAACTGTCTGATTGTACATCCGTCTCGCCTTTTCCCTGAGTAACTCCCTGCAGCACCATCTCCTCAGACTGTAATGATCTAAATGGTCTGTTTTTGCCTCCGCACTGTTCACTCGCTCCCAAAGGGCCCTCACAACATCTAGCTTGTCAAACATCAGTTCATCACCAAGTGGTGCAGAACTGGCCAGTCTATCTGCCGGCTCATTTATTGTATTGTTGTCTTTAGGCTGTGATATGACAAATTAAAAAGGAACACACCCATGCACCCCCCCCCCCCCCCCCCCCCCCCCCCCCCCCCCCCCCCCCGCCCCCCCATAACAAAAAAATTATGAACACATTTTATTTTACAGGCACTTTCATTGCTCAATTACTCAGTAACTTGGTTAATGGTTTCTTCATTCATTCATTTACTCACTCCATCATGCGAATCACCCAATCAGTCCTTCATAGACACTCAAATTTTACTTCATAACATGTACATTTTTTTTTTTATGGGGGGGGGGGGGGGGGGGGTATTATTATTATTTTTTTTAAAACTTTATTTACATCATATGTCTGGTATAAACCCAACATTTGATAAATCTTGCTGTGATACGCTGGCATGAAGGAAACTAGACAGATGGGCTGTGCATCACCTAGGGAACCACATGGTCAGTGCTGGTTTGACAGAACTTCATGCAAGACTCCTGTCAAACATCCTTGTCATGCATCACGGATAATGACCTATATTGGCCTAAACCAATCTGGCAGGGGGTCTCAGCATTGGTGACCCCATGAATGCACTGTCGAGATAACCTCTGGAACTTATCAGCCCACCCCCATAGCAGTGGTGATAACCTCTGTTGAAAACTCTTTTGGATCATGAGTAAAGTCCACAGACTGAGTCTCCTACTAAATGACATATTGATTCAAATGCCTGCTTCTCAAGACTCTATTAACTCTTTCAGTCCCAGACAGGTTTCACTAACCTGGTTGATTCCTAAATATTTATTACCTACAATAATAGCTGATTAGATCCAAAGGGTTAAATTAGTCACAATGAGGTGCCAGAAGGGTTTAAATAACATTCTGGTTGTGACAGCTACTTATTACAGCTACTTGGAGATCAAAAAGTTTAGAAAAGAAATTTCACTTATGGAGTAATCAGTATAAGCATGGTGAGTTGATTGGGACTGAATGAGTTAAATGGCAACACGCTACTTGGTGATGCAGAAGGTTCACATTGGCCACAGTCATCCTAGAGATCACAAAGATGTTTCCTTTGAAGTCAGAGTGCATCTGCCTGAAAGGCAAGGAAACAACAGACTGCACACAGATAAGCCAGTTCTGTAAAACAGATGCACACGCACAAAACTCAAGTCCTGGAACAATGTCAAAGTCCAGAAATGGACATATAACCAGGAATTTCCACTGGAATTTACAGCTGGTGAATACAAACAACAAAGAAACAACTAACAAACATCAAAGATATTCATCAGGCTGAGTGGTCTCAAGGCATGGTACCCACCTCAAGTGCTGGAGGTCCTGGGTTCAGTTCCCGGTGAAGCTGGGATTTTGTAACGTGGACTTCTAGTAATTTTCCCTGGTATCTGGGTAGTATGATCAGACGCATGTGTGTTTTGTTGCGCATGTGAAAAAAATCACTTGGCTGTTGGAAATAAAAGAGAAGCTTAATGGTTGGAGTTAAAAACCCACCCAAAGTAGTTCAGGATCCTCACCAGTGCTACAGAGTTCGTGAACTGCCCTGAGATACTTCAGACTCAGTCTTGAGTTAGAAGTAGAACAGAGCACTTATGGGTTACTACCCTTGTGCCGTGATGTTGATCCATTGTTCAAACATTATCAGACTAAACTTTTCATATGTATGATACAGGCATTGAGGTGGACTCCTGGGAACAAAATGTGATGGGCCGTGTTGTGTGGAGAGGGCACATCAGAAAGGGAATGAGAATGAAGGAAGAAATAATTGCAGGAAAGATGAAAGCTGTGTGCCTGAGAAGAAAGACACCAAACATAAATGTTGACAACTGTCCATGCTATAATTATGGAAGACTTTTCTTAACGCAGGCGGGTCTTGCTAGTCACACTCACCATCACCATGGGCTGTGAGTCTCATGCCTCCTCATTGCAGAATATAACCCTATCGACTGGAAAGACAGAAAGGTGCCAACCAATCATGTTTTAATATTTACTCTGCAGGTGGCTGGCCATACGTCTAGAGATTGTTGGCAACCTCATCATCTTCTTTGCGTCCCTGTTTGCTGTGATTGGTAGACATCACATCAGTCCCGGCATTGTTGGCCTGTCAATCACGTACGCTATGAATGTGAGTAACTCTATTAACTCTCTCAGTCTTACAGGATTCTAGCGAATTTTCAAGAAAGTTAAGAATGGCATTACTAAGCTTATGGGTATACTACTTCAAGAGGGGCCAAAACTACAACCCTTTCAGGAAATAAATATGTTTTTCAGAGTTGCTCATTAAACATAAGATGTAAAAACATACATAACATGTTGATAATAGCTAGTCTCAAATAGTCCATTGTTTGGGGACAACAAGAAATGACTTTTTTCAGAAATTGTTTCATATTTCAAATCATTGTCAGTTTCATCCATTAAACACAAAACAACCCTGTGAGTACAGTCAGTGGCGGAATGTACCACACCGTAAGGTGTGCGTGTTGAGGTGACACCCCAGGGTTGACACAAAGGTCAGGGCCGTGACTGGTCAAGTCTGTTCTGTTATTGCACAGTGAAACCAGCGCTCAGGATAAAGCGCTTGGCCACAACAAGAAAGAGTGAACTTTGTTGTAGACAAGTCCGCAACACGATTACCCCTTTTGGGACTGAGCTGGTGAACAGGATCAAGAGACACGAGGTGGAGAGAACACGGGACATTCAGTGTGCGACGGTCAGACGAAGCAGACGTTTAGCGAGACAGTGATAGTATATTAGAATTAGGATATTTCTGTTAGTGACTGCATAGATTATGTACAGTGTTCTGTTAGAATAGGATAGTTTTTGTGGTGTGTATTTAACTGGTACAAGGTATTGTGTTGTTCCATAAGAAATAAATAGGTTCCAGTTACTTCTGACCAGTTAATTCGTTTAGGTACATGTCCTGTGAGAGTATGTCTAACCTTCGCACTCTGACCCTGCACTAGACAGAGGCTGTGACAGTTTGATTGGGTCAGCGGGGCGTATCTTGCCGTGCTGTGGTTTGTGCACCAGGAGATTGCCTGTAGCATGTACTGGGGAACGAGGCGATTGTAAAGCCCATTCAGCCAGAGGGTCCATGCAATAGGTGGCCACACAGCGGGAAGTCAACTGTCTATTGTATTACCTGTACTTACAATAAAGATTGTCGTGTGTGCTCTGTGTGCGTTCGGGTTCAGTGTGTGTTAAAGGTTAGTTTGTCTGTCATAGGCCCAGTTACGAGCCACGGACCAGCAAGGTCACCCAGAGGTCTGTGACAGTCAGTTTCATCCATTAAACACAAAACAACACAGTGACCGTTGCCATATGAGCACTGTTAGCATGTTATTCTAGAAGTGAAACATTTTCTGTGATTGCCTCATGCATCTGTTAAAGTCTAGAGGACAAGTATATAACACGTTAAAGAAAAAAAGCAAATCTTTACTGGCAGTTTCTGTGGTTAAGAGATTATTGTTTGAGACATAAGCACTATTATTGTGTTGGTTCCAAATGATGTTGAGCTGAGGGTAGGGCTGAGGTTAACCCCCCCCCCCCCTCCTCCCCCGCCCCCACCCCTCCCAACATTCTCACAAAACATGCATCTCTTGTAGCCTCTGACAACAAAAGTCCAACTTCTGGCCTTCACTGGATGAGGCTTATCAGCATGTATGTTGTTCTAGAAGTTAAACCTTTACTGTGACTGCCTCATGCACGGACTAGTTGAGTTAAGTTGATTCAAGAACTGACATCACAGCACTCGGGGCATTCCCATAAGTGCTCCATCCCCATCTTTAGCAGCCAGTTCAGAGTTCCGACACTAATGGTGCCAGTAGCATTCTGATTAAATGTCCATCTTGTCTTTCCTCTGAGCCTCGAGCATCTGCTAAGAAGAACAGGACAAGAATGTTTAAAAAAAAAGTTTTTAGGCTTTTCTATAACTTTTTTTTTTTTTAACACCTTCAGGTGAATTGGGACATCTAGGGTAGACCTATATTTTATAGATCAGTCAGTACTGCGTGGGTGATGTGATCAACATCACACTGGCTGCCTTTACTTCCTAGGACTTTACCTGGTACCTACTCAAGGCTGAGTCAACATAGAAGTCAATGTCATTTTTGAAGTAAATAAAAAGCCAGTCTTCATTTGGCTTTGAACCAATGAAATTTGGATCTGCAGGCTAACACCAAACTTCTTAATCTGAACTATTGAACTCTTTGAGTCCCAGGGGGTTTAGCATCACAGGCCCAGGGGGTAGTCAAGAGAGTCATAAAATCGGCGCATCATGTGTTCATTGGGCTTTTAGGTCAGAACCTATGAACGTATGATGCGTTCCTTGGGACTCAAAGAGTTAAGAACCAAAAAACTCACTTTTAGTTGATTTAGACCTTAATTAACTGTCCTCTGGTACTGCAAGAGTTAATTCTAATTTTGGCAGTTGATATTATTGTTTGAAGGCATTTTTTTTTTACGTATCTCTTCTTGTTTCAGGTGACTCAAACCCTAAACTGGCTGGTGAGAATGACCTGTGACCTGGAAGCAAATATTGTGTCAGTCGAGAGGATAAAAGAGTACTCTGAAATCCCCACAGAAGTGAGTCAGTTGCGTCTTTTATTGTGACTAAATGTGTATAATTTGTATTTACTTGTTCACCATGGGGTGTCCAAGACACCATGTTTGGGAGGAGGAGGAGGAGAATAGATCCACTGCCCCATAACAAGCATGTCATAAAAGGTGAATAATTAAGGACTTGCTGAAATCATGTGTTGGGCTGAAAAGTGCAGATATCGCAGCCAAGCTGTAAATTACAACACAATGTGACAACCGTCCTTTTGAAAGAGAATGAACTAGGGAAAAAAGATTTCCATATAATTCTGTTTATATTATCGTATTTGTAGACAGACACATAAAGACACACACACACACTCTCTCTTTCTTTGTCTCTCTCTCACATACCCACTCTCGCACACAAACACACAGACACACAGTCACACACCAACATACACAGACACACACTCATATACAGGCACATTCTCACAAACACACACTCACAAACAGACATACACATGCACACCACACACAGACATACACGCACACACAGATACACATTCATGCACAGACACACACTTCCACACACACACCAACACACAGACACACATTCATACACAGACACATACTTACAGACACACACTCCTCAGACACAGACTAAAACACACACAGACACTCAGACACATGCACACACAGACACACGCACACACACAGACACACGTGCACGCACACACAAGCACAGACAGACATATACACACACACAGTGAGCAAAAAGTAGACATGGAAATAAGGGGGAGTATATTATCCAGAAATGGATGAGCAATCTCAAAGAGTGTATAAGGACAATAGAGAGAGAGTCTCAAAGAGTGTATAAGGACAATAGAGAGAGAGTCTCAAAGAGTGTATAAGGACAATAGAGAGAGAGTCTCAAAGAGTGTATAAGGACAATAGAGAGAGAGTCTCAAAGAGTGTATAAGGACAATAGAGAGAGAGTCTCAAAGAGTGTATAAGGACAATAGAGAGAGAGTCTCAAAGAGTGTATAAGGACAATAGAGAGAGAGAGAGTCTCAAAGAGTGTATAAGGACAATAGAGAGAGAGTATCAAAGAGTGTATAAGGACAATAGAGAGAGAGTCTCAAAGAGTGTATAAGGACAATAGAGAGAGTCTCAAAGAGTGTATAAGGACAATAGGGAGAGAGAGTCTCAAAGAGTGTATAAGGACAATAGAGAGAGAGTCTCAAAGAGTGTATAAGGACAATAGGGAGAGAGAGTCTCAAAGAGTGTATAAGGACAATAGAGAGAGAGTATCAAAGAGTGTATAAGGACAATAGAGAGAGAGAGAGTCTCAAAGAGTGTATAAGGACAATAGGGAGAGAGAGAGTCTCAAAGAGTGTATAAGGACAATAGGGAGAGAGTCTCAAAGAGTGTATAAGGACAATAGAGAGAGAGAGAGTCTCAAAGAGTGTATAAGGACAATAGAGAGAGAGTCTCAAAGAGTGTATAAGGACAATAGAGAGAGAGAGTCTCAAAGAGTGTATAAGGACAATAGAGAGAGAGAGAGTCTCAAAGAGTGTATAAGGACAATAGAGAGAGAGAGAGAGTCTCAAAGAGTGTATAAGGACAATAGAGAGAGAGAGAGAGTCTCAAAGAGTGTATAAGGACAATAGGGAGAGAGTCTCAAAGAGTGTATAAGGACAATAGAGAGAGAGTATCAAAGAGTGTATAAGGACAATAGAGAGAGAGTCTCAAAGAGTGTATAAGGACAATAGAGAGAGAGTATCAAAGAGTGTATAAGGACAATAGGGAGAGAGAGTCTCAAAGAGTGTATAAGGACAATAGAGAGAGAGAGTATCAAAGAGTGTATAAGGACAATAGGGAGAGAGAGTCTCAAAGAGTGTATAAGGACAATAGAGAGAGAGTATCAAAGAGTGTATAAGGACAATAGAGAGAGAGTATCAAAGAGTGTATAAGGACAATAGAGAGAGAGTCTCAAAGAGTGTATAAGGACAATAGAGAGAGAGTATCAAAGAGTGTATAAGGACAATAGAGAGAGAGTCTCAAAGAGTGTATAAGGACAATAGAGAGAGAGTATCAAAGAGTGTATAAGGACAATAGAGAGAGAGTATCAAAGAGTGTATAAGGACAATAGAGAGAGAGTATCAAAGAGTGTATAAGGACAATAGAGAGAGAGTCTCAAAGAGTGTATAAGGACAATAGAGAGAGAGAGAGTGTATAAGGACAATAGAGAGTGAGTATCAAGGAGTGTATAAGGACAATAGAGAGAGAGTATCAAAGAGTGTATAAGGACAATAGAGAGAGAGAGATCAAAGAGTGTATAAGGACAATAGGGAGAGAGAGTCTCAAAGAGTGTATAAGGACAATAGAGAGAGAGTATCAAGAGTGTATAAGGACAATAGAGAGAGAGAGTATCAAGAGTGTATAAGGACAATAGAGAGAGAGTATCAAAGAGTGTATAAGGACAATAGAGAGAGAGTCTCAAAGAGTGTATAAGGACAATAGGACAATAGAGAGAGAGAGAGAGTCTCAAAGAGTGTATAAGGACAATAGAGAGAGAGTATCAAAGAGTGTATAAGGACAATAGAGAGAGAGTATCAAAGAGTGTATAAGGACAATAGAGAGAGAGTATCAAAGAGTGTATAAGGACAATAGAGAGAGAGTATCAAAGAGTGTATAAGGACAATAGAGAGAGAGTAGTCTCAAAGAGTGTATAAGGACAATAGAGAGAGAGAGTATCAAAGAGTGTATAAGGACAATAGAGAGAGAGTGAGTGTATAAGGACAATAGAGAGAGAGTATCAAAGAGTGTATAAGGACAATAGAGAGAGAGTATCAAAGAGTGTATAAGGACAATAGAGAGAGAGTATCAAAGAGTGTATAAGGACAATAGAGAGAGAGTATCAAAGAGTGTATAAGGACAATAGAGAGAGAGTATCAAAGAGTGTATAAGGACAATAGAGAGAGAGAGTGTAGAGTATCAAAGAGTGTATAAGGGAGAGGAGAGTCTCAAAGAGTGTATAAGGACAATAGAGAGAGAGTATCAAAGAGTGTATAAGGACAATAGAGAGAGAGTATCAAAGAGTGTATAAGGACAATAGAGAGAGAGTATCAAAGAGTGTATAAGGACAATAGGGAGAGAGAGTCTCAAAGAGTGTATAAGGACAATAGAGAGAGAGTATCAAAGAGTGTATAAGGACAATAGAGAGAGAGAGAGTCTCAAAGAGTGTATAAGGACAATAGGGAGAGAGAGTCTCAAAGAGTGTATAAGGACAATAGAGAGAGAGTATCAAAGAGTGTATAAGGACAATAGAGAGAGAGTATCAAAGAGTGTATAAGGACAATAGAGAGAGAGTATCAAAGAGTGTATAAGGACAATAGAGAGAGAGTCTCAAAGAGTGTATAAGGACAATAGAGAGAGAGTATCAAAGAGTGTGTAAGGACAAAAGAGAGAGAGTCTCAAAGAGTGTATAAGGACAATAGAGAGAGAGTCTCAAAGAGTGTATAAGGACAATAGAGAGAGAGTCTCAAAGAGTGTATAAGGACAATAGAGAGAGAGTCTCAAAGAGTGTATAAGGACAATAGAGAGAGAGAGAGAGTCTCAAAGAGTGTATAAGGACAATAGAGAGAGAGTCTCAAAGAGTGTATAAGGACAATAGAGAGAGAGTCTCAAAGAGTGTATAAGGACAATAGAGAGAGAGTATCAAAGAGTGTATAAGGACAATAAAAAGAGAGTCTCAAAGAGTGTATAAGGACAATAGAGAGAGAGAGTCTCAAAGAGTGTATAAGGACAATAGAGAGAGAGAGAGTCTCAAAGAGTGTATAAGGACAATAGAGAGAGAGTATCAAAGAGTGTATAAGGACAATAGAGAGAGTCTCAAAGAGTGTATAAGGACAATAGCGAGAGAGTCTCAAAGAGTGTATAAGGACAATAGAGAGAGAATCTCAAAGAGTGTATAAGGACAATAGAGAGAGAGTCTCAAAAAGTGTATAAGGACAATAGAGAGAGAGTCTCAAAGAGTGTATAAGGACAATAGAGAGAGAGTCTCAAAGAGTGTATAAGGACAATAGAGAGAGAGAGTCTCAAAGAGTGTATAAGGACAATAGAGAGAGAGTCTCAAAGAGTGTATAAGGACAATAGAGAGAGAGAGAGAGTCTCAAAGAGTGTATAAGGACAATAGAGAGAGTATCAAAGAGTGTATAAGGACAATAGAGAGAGAGAGTCTCAAAGAGTGTATAAGGACAATAGAGAGAGAGAGAGTCTCAAAGAGTGTATAAGGACAATAAAGAGAGAGAGAGTCTCAAAGAGTATAAGGACAATAGAGAGAGAGAGAGTCTCAAAGAGTGTATAAGGACAATAGAGAGAGAGAGAGTATCAAAGAGTGTATAAGGACAATAGAGAGAGAGAGTCTCAAAGAGTGTATAAGGACAATAGAGAGAGAGAGAGTCTCAAAGAGTGTATAAGGACAATAGAGAGAGTATCAAAGAGTGTATAAGGACAATAGAGAGAGAGAGAGTCTCAAAGAGTGTATAAGGACAATAGAGAGAGAGAGAGTATCAAAGAGTGTATAAGGACAATAGAGAGAGAGTATCAAAGAGTGTATAAGGACAATAGAGAGAGTCTCAAAGAGTGTATAAGGACAATAGAGAGAGAGTCTCAAAGAGTGTATAAGGACAATAGAGAGAGTCTCAAAGAGTGTATAAGGACAATAGAGAGAGAGTATCAAAGAGTGTATAAGGACAATAGAGAGAGTCTCAAAGAGTGTATAAGGACAATAGAGAGAGTCTCAAAGAGTGTATAAGGACAATAGAGAGAGTCTCAAAGAGTGTATAAGGACAATAGCGAGAGAGTCTCAAAGAGTGTATAAGGACAATAGAGAGAGAGTATCAAAGAGTGTATAAGGACAATAGAGAGAGAGTCTCAAAGAGTGTATAAGGACAATAGAGAGAGAGTCTCAAAGAGTGTATAAGGACAATAGAGAGAGAGTCTCAAAGAGTGTATAAGGACAATAGAGAGAGTCTCAAAGAGTGTATAAGGACAATAGAGAGAGAGTCTCAAAGAGTGTATAAGGACAATAGAGAGAGTCTCAAAGAGTGTATAAGGACAATAGAGAGAGTCTCAAAGAGTGTATAAGGACAATAGAGAGAGTCTCAAAGAGTGTATAAGGACAATAGAGAGAGTCTCAAAGAGTGTATAAGGACAATAGAGAGAGAGTCTCAAAGAGTGTATAAGGACAATAGAGAGAGAATCTCAAAGAGTGTATAAGGACAATAGAGAGAGAGTCTCAAAGAGTGTATAAGGACAATAGAGAGAGAGTCTCAAAGAGTGTATAAGGACAATAGGGAGAGAGAGAGAGTCTCAAAGAGTGTATAAGGACAATAGACAGAGAGCTGAAGATCTACAACAACCAACCTTTTTTGTGGAGAGGATACCTGCTTGATTGACTGAGTCACCTCAGCTTCCCTATGTGGGTTCCAAGGCCTCATTCTAGGGAAGAAAGAATAGACCAACTGGTCCCTACAGGGGAAAAAAAGCATGTGAAAGTTAACTAATTAGGTCTATATCCTTCAAAGTCAAAGTGTGTCTGCTTAAGAGGCAAGGAACTGTCTGCTTAAAATTATTCCAGATTTGTACAGTGGATGTGCACACAACACTTTTGGTCCAGAATGATGCAGAAGCAGAACTTTCTGCTGGAGTTTACAACCAGTAAATGTGAAGAAGTAGAAGTTACCTTAACTGAAAGTGTTGTTCGTCCATCACAAGTGATGAAAACCACTTTTCGTCCAAAGTAGTAATGATCAAGGATTTTGACTACGAAGGTGGCTAATTAGTCCAATATAAGCCCGGAAAGTTCTTGAGCTGTGCGGACAACCAGGTGGAAGCCACAGTAAGTGCTGAAATTATTTATGTTACAGCAGTCTTACAAAAGTAACAAATTTTGTAATGTGTGTGTGTCTGTTCAATCCAGTCAGTACAAACATTCTAAAATGTAACTGTACTTAATCCACTCTAGGCTGACTGGGTAATTGAAAACCACCGTCCTAGTCCAGAGTGGCCTGAAAAGGGTGTTGTGGAATTCAAAGATTACAAGGTGCGATACAGAGAGGGCCTTGATCTGGTGCTCAGAGGCTTAAACTGCACAGTACAGTCTGGAGAGAAGGTATGTTTCAAATACCTAGTTTTCATGATTTTTCAATTAAGAGATAAGAGATAAATAGCAGAAAAATAGCAGGTCAACTGAAGATCTTTGCTTATGACTACCACTTATTTTGAAGAAAAAAAATTACTAACAAAATAGCTAAAGAAACATGCATACCGATGAAAAAACATTGAATGCTGTTTTCTTTATACTGACTCTTAAATGTCCTGATTCCTAGACCTCATATTTTCTAGGGCAAATAATTTTATCCCTCTTTCTCTATCTCCCCCCCCCCCCCCCCCCCCCTAATTTTACATATTCAAAAGCCATTTAATGTAGAAAATGTATTTAGTCAAAAAGAAACTTATTCCTTTGATTTATTAGTCCCTTTGGGTTGTATGGTGCAGTGGTAAGCACACTTGACTGGTTATAGGTTCAAACCCAGATGGAAGCTTCTTTATGAAAAATTGATCTGAACTATCAGCTTCAACTTAAAAAATGAGTACTTACAGATATTATGTTGCAGTTATACTTGTAATCATAATCACAGGCATAATCATAATCATGGTCACAGCTGCAGTCTTAAGCGAAGAATTGAGATTTCAGCTTCACAGCAAACAGATCAACCCATTGTTACTCCATTCCTATGCCAGTGAAAATCAGACAAAATGTCCCTCACTGTCATATTTGAAAAATAGTCAACAAACGAGTATTTCTGGCAAAATACTGAAAGTGCACATGAAAATTGGGAAACAAAAAAGGTTGCTGCCAAAGACGTGACTACCAACAGTCATCACTATAATTGCAGTTGTCATTGACGGGAGGAAGTAGGCAGTTATGGTGAGAAGTTGGCCGTACACTTGAAAAACGTTTGTGTAAAATACTTTGCCATCAGAAACACACACTGGCTAAAGTCTGTTTTCTGAATATCACAACACAGTCACTGTGGCTACAAACAAATGACATCCCACATGAAATACGCAGCTCACAGTGCTGCACCAAGCACCTAACTCAGTAGCTTATGTAGCAAAACTGTGAACCATAGTCCATATGGGAAAATTGTATTAGCAACTGTTAAAAGCAAAAATAACCTCAAATATAAAAAGGGGGTGCCTTGTTATTCTACCTAATTGGACCAGAATTATTCTGCGAAGAAAAGGCTTTTGGTTTAATATTAACTACATGACCCACAAAATTGGAGCTGGTCTGCAAAAATATGGAACTAGCAATGAAACAATTCTCAGGGTGTGCACATGAGTTTTTAACTGCCAAAATAAAAACTGCCAGTGCAACATAATATCTGCAAGTACTCTTTTTTTAGGTTGAAGCTGATAGTTCAGATTGTTGAATGTTGAATTCAAAATCAACTTCACAGCACTTGGGACACTCCCATAAGTGCTCAGTCCCCATCTTCAGCAGCAAGCAAAGAGTTCCAATTCCGATGGTACCAGTAAACGTCTGATTGTATATCCGTCTCATCCTTACCCTGAGTGTTAAGCATTGGCAAAGTCCCCTGGTAACTCCTCACAGCACCATTCTCTTCAGACCGTAATGATCTGTCTGCGCCTCCGCACTGTTTACTCACTCCAAAAGGGCTCCCACAACGTCTATCTTGTCATACATCAGTTCACCACCAAATGGTGCAGAATTGGCCAGTCTATCTGTCTGTTAATTTCCCAACACACCGGCATAGCCTGGAGAGAATATCTAAAGGATGTTAACAAACCAAGACCTCTCAAGTGATGCTTGCCACTCTGCATGGAGCATGTCTGTCTCCACCTTTCTCAACATGCTCTGTGAGTCAGTGATAATAACGGCATGTGTGTACAGCTGATTCTCAAGCCAGTGAAAAGCTGGCTTGAGAATCCAAAAATCCATGACCTTACCAATATTCAAACCTGGGTCTCTCATAGAACCCAATATTCTTAACCGTTCAGCGAGCAACTTCTCTTCACCTGACTACTTTACTTAATTTTTTATAACAAATGACTTATGGTCCAATAAGGTGAATAGGCAGGCTGGCTGCTGATGCCCTGAATAAGTTTTTTGTCTTAAGCCATGGTCTGTTGATGCAGTTTCCTCATTTATGATTGCGAGTCCAAAGGTTCTGTCTCAGCACTGAGTTGAGTGCCAATTACATTCAGAATGGTATGTACTTATGCAGTATTGCTTGCACAAATGCTGGTTTTAGTGAGTGCCTGGTTGCATCAACAGTGGGCTGCAATTCTGATGGCTACCTTATGCATTTATGTTGCATGTGTGAGCTTCAGGATTTTGCTGGGACTGTTATTTTTTTCACATTTTTCAAATGGGACAGAGAAGAACATTTTGCATGATTTTCCCTGGCACAAGAATACATGTCTGCAGTGAAGCATAAACATTGACTAACTACTAACTGACTTAATTTACATGTGTCTTAATAAACTTTTGAATCTGTAGTATTATTTTTTTCAAATGCAAGAAAATCAATTGAAGTCTGTTGACAATAGATTAATGTATTATCTTGCCAGGTTGGAATTGTTGGTAGAACAGGAGCAGGAAAGTCGTCTTTGACCATGGCCTTGTTCCGCATCATTGAGGCTGCTGAAGGAAGCATCATCATTGATGGCATAAACATTGCTACCATAGGGCTGCATGATCTCAGGTCAAAGCTCACAATTATACCTCAGGTAATTTTTTTTTCAATAGCATTTTAGAAACAAGTCACTACTTCTTCTTCTGCCCTTTAAAAAAAAAATCCCACTGGAGTATAGGTCCTAAACCAACTCAGGCTAAGTTTTCCTGTCCTTTGCCGCCGTGTGTAGCTCACCCCATGTCATCTCCATCCTTCCTCAGATTTGTTTATGGTTGGTTGGTTTGTGTGGAGAGAAAGGGGGGAAGAAGGGGTGCATGTCAAAGGTGGCCATCTTTAAACTGGTTTTGTTATGCCACTGTGTTTGTCTACACCATGATGTCACATGTTTAACACTTAATACTCTTGACATCCTTAACAACAATATTAACACGTTACAAAGATAACGGTAAACCTGCAATCTGTCAGTATTGTTGTTAAGGATGTCAAGAGTGTTTACATGATGACAGTGGTATGGTTATTGTAATTTCTTTCACACCTTTAAGAGTTTTTGTTGTTGAGGCCACATCGTACTTAATGAGTATGGCGATATGGGTAGTAGCAATAATATTAATAGCAAAAACAACAGTAGTGACGAAATATTAATGAGAGAACTCTTGTTTTAGGAACCAGTTCTTTTCTCGGGAAGTTTGAGAATGAACCTTGACCCCTTTGAGACGCATACAGACACTGAACTTTGGTCGGCTTTAGAACATGCCCATCTGAAGTCCTTTGTGTCAGGTCTGTCGGAAGGCTTACAGTTTGAATGCTCAGAGGGAGGCGAAAATCTCAGGTATTGAAATGTTTTAAGCTGAAATAGCCACAAACTGTTTGAGTACTGTGTTTGTGTGTGGTTTGTGTTTTGTTTGTTTTCTCTGACACTCACCTTTGTATACTTTCTCAGAATGCACTTCCTCCATCTCTTAACATATTGCGGTTAGCCTGTTTTCATTATCAGTTTCTCATTAGGGCCAGAAAGAAAAACAGAATCCTGTCACTAACTCTGTAGTAAGGTGTAAGATAACTATACAGTGGATGCCATCCCACAGTGGAGTTCCTGCAAAATGAATAACAACCTGAAGTACCAGTCTCTTATCAGCAGAAGAAGAAAACAATAAAATCAATCAGAAATCCACCAAAGCCATCACAATATGATTACCATCTAATGGACAGACCAGAGCAAGTCATTATTCTACGTCTTTGAACACTGCACAATCGACTTTGCAGCCACATGTATAGTAAATTTAAGACTGGCTAATCAGCCATGTGCACGTGTGGATTGGCACCTGAGACAGCAGACCACATCCTCCAAGACTGACTCTAAAAACAACATATCGAGGCAAAGAGAAACACCAGTTCAGGCCAAACTTTACAGATCGCTGATTGAATTACAACCGACAGCGAAGTTCATACTGGAGACAACACTGCAGATATAGATAATATATTTCGAGTGAATACAAGAAAAAAGAAGAACCATTTCTGCCTCACTCATCAAAAAGCAATAATGATTTTGACAAGACAACTCATATTTCACACCGTAGAAAGCATACTTCAGTTATCTGAAAGTAACCCTGTGAATCAAGTGGTAACTAGAAATGTATACAGGATCTTCTTCTTCTTCTTCACGTTCACCAGCTGTATACTCTGGCGGAAAGTTCTGGTTGCTCGTCCACTACTGAACTGCAGTCCTGCTCCAGAACCTGAGTGTTGCATGTGCATCAGTTTTACAGATCTCATTCTCTTGAATACAGACTGTTGTTTCCTTGCCTCTCTGGCAGATGCACTCCGTCTTCAAAGGAAGCTCCCCAATTAGTCGACTCTTACGACATGCTTTTGGGGAGGCAGTGGGTCTATTCTTGTTTTCCCCACAATGGGGCCCCGGAACCCACACGGGGGTATACAGGATCAATGCATAAGTATGCATAAATTATACATTAAATTTATAAACTATTTAGCATCTCCATGTGGTAGAGGATGGTAAACACACTGTGGTGTGGCCAGTGCAGCTATGGGGACAGAGTTTCCACCAGGATCTGTGGACACTACTGGGGTACCCTCTGCTATTAGCAGGAGTACCACAGATCAGGTCGCTCACTTCCCTGGCAAATCTAAAAGGTTGCTGAAGGCTCGGGACATTAAGCCACGTGGATGTGGAAAGCAAGGGGAAACTACCACATTATTATCCTAAGAAACTCTTTATGGAAAAAAATAAAAATAACAAGCAGAAGGCATGGTACCAGGAAGGAGGAGTAGGGGCCGGCCAACACGATGATGGGCACAGGCTATAAGTGACTACTTGAGTATGAAAGTACATGAGGCTGGAGAGCTGGCAAGAGACTGAGTTTCTTTCAGGCCGACCGTGATGAGAGCGACGTTCTGCAAAGGACCTGTTAAATGATGATGATGATATTCAGTAACTAATGTTAATAGTTGGATTTTAATCAAGATGTAATTTTATTTGTTGCCAGAGAAATAACTGAATGTCAGTCATAGTTCACATGTAATATTTCTCTACCCTTTATCCTCCAATGGAGCACAGGCCCTCAACCAGCTGATACCAAAACATCCTATCTGTTGCTGTTGCATGCATCTCACCTCATGTCCTCTCTATCTCTTTAACTTCATTCTCTTCCTACCAAAACATCCTATCTTTTGCTAGTGCATGCATCTCACCCCATGTCCTCTCTATCTCTTTAACTTCATTCTTTAACTCCCTTCACCATGTGTTTTTGGTCTGCTATATTTCTGTGCCTCTGTGGGTTCCAGTGCAATGATGGTCTAGTTAAACTATCCTCAGGTTTTTCACAATGAGTCCTATCCAACACCAGTGTCTCTTCTTCTTTACCCCTTGATTCACCAGAATTTGTTTCATTCTGTCCCAATGCACAACATTAGTGATTCTGTCTGACCATTTTTTTCCTTCTGCTCTGGATTCACATGTGGTGGCAGACATGCATTCAGCACTTTAGACAATCCAGTCTAGAAAATCTTCTCAAATAACAAGTTTATTTGTTATTGCAGTGTGGGCCAAAGACAGCTGGTTTGTTTGGCTAGGGCCCTCCTGCGTAAAACTCAAGTTCTAGTCCTGGATGAAGCCACAGCAGCTGTGGACTTGGAGACTGATGACCTCATACAGGCTACGATTCGGACAGAGTTTGAAAAATGTACAGTCCTGACTATTGCTCACAGGCTCAATACAATCATGGACTATACTAGGTAAGGTTGTTCATCAAAAGTGGCAGCCATTGTTATGTTAACACATAATACATTTCTTAGTTTCAAGCAGAGTGGCAAGCTTCAGTTGCAAGGTCCCGGGTAGTGAGCATACTTTATATCTTTTCTTCAGGCTATGCCGGCATGGTGAGGAATGAACAGGCAGACAGATTGGCTGGATCTGCACCGCTGGGTGGTGAATTGATGCATGACAAGGCAGATGTGGTCTTAGCCCTTTGGGAACAAGAAATGAAGACAGAAGAGAAACTAGATTATTGTGAGTGTGACCAGATGGTTTGGCCAGCACACTAGGCTCAGAGGAAAGGCAAGAGTGACATACAACCAGGCTAGGACCAACACCATTAATATTGGAACTCTGTTCTGGCTGCTGAGGATGGGGATGGAGCGCATATGGGAATGCCCCGAGTGCTGTGATGTCAATTCTGGACTCAACTCAACATAATACATTTCTTACGGGTGGGGCTGTGTAATTGGAATACTAAAAATAGGAACTCGCTTCCTTAATGTGATGACAGTTTTTACAATAATACATTGTACATTTTCTACTGGTGGAACTGTGGTACTGGTGATGGTGGTCTCTCCCTGTGGATTCTGTTGGGTGGGGGTGAACCTCCTGCCTCCCTAAAAAAGCATTTCTCAAAAGGTGACTGATTAAGGATTTTTTTCTCTGAACTCAGAGCACATCTGCCTGAGAGGCGAGGAACCAACAGTCTGCATAGAAGTAAACCAAATCTGTAAAATAGATGTACACATGACAATCTAGTTCTGGAATGAGGCTAAAGTCCAGACATGAGCGGACAACCAAAACTTTCTGCCATAGATTGCAGACTCTGAAAGATAAGAAGAATAAAAAGATAATGGTCTCATTTTTCCAGATCAAGGGCAGAGGGTCACACTAAAGGGACACTGACTATCGTGCCCCGACAAGTATGGTCATTGCCAAGGAGGAAAGCAGTGTCAGTCTTTTGTCTTAAATAGTTATGATTTCACATTATACAACCTGTGAGAAAAAATGGAACTGAAAAATTGGTGCTACTGTCAAGGTTAATGGAAAAAAGAATAAGGGGATGGACAAAAATTTAAATATTTAGATGTCTTGGACAGATGAATGGGGGTGAAACAAAATGACTGACCTGATCTGTGATTCTGGTGATCAGAAAACCTGAACAGTCAATATTTGTGGACATGTTAGAGATTGAATAGACTCGAGGCAGCTGGCAGGACTGATGGAAACAGAGCTAGAGAATGTTTGGATAAATACGTGGATGACTTGGCCAAATGGATGGGGAAAGGGGGGGGGGGGGGGGGGGTTTACAATAGCATTGACTGGATCTGTGATTCTGGTGATAATATAAGATAACAAACTATGACTGCCTACAGATTTATGCAGGACAGATGACAAATAATAATGATGATAATAATAATGGTAATAATAATAATACACCTTGACTATCTTTGTATAAAAGTAGCTTAAAAATATATAATACTGACATAGCTTGGTCATGCTACAAAAAACAAAAACTGTAAATCTGACTGAAAACTGTTTTTAGTGCATTAGTATATTATTTGATGACAATATACTCATGATAATTGTTTTATCTTTTTTTAATTTCAGGATTCTGGTTCTTGATAATGGCAAAATCAAAGAGTTTGATTCTCCACATTCTTTACTGCAGAATTCTAACACAGTTTTCTATGGCATGGCAAAAGATGCTGGCTTGGTATAAGAAGCAGACAGATAGTTGTTTGATTCAAGTCTTCAGACTGAAACATATCTGCAGGGTTGAAGCAAATTAGTTTAGTCTTTGAGTGCATTATTTCCATTGAAAAGTTTTATTGCAATTAACTCATTGTCTGACATCACATCCTTGTATTAATTCATATAAAAATAGGGATTTTAATATGTGAATGTATTACTGATCCTAGTCCGGTTATACTTAATAGTGCCTTGACAACAGTAAGGACAGTTATGTCTTTTGACAGGATATATGGTATTTTTTAAGGATAGAGAGGAAGAGGACACGTGCTAGTTTTGTTAGCAGGTAGCTCAGTATTTTATATTATAACTGTAAAAAGGACATTTTGTTAGCACATAGTTCCAGTTTTATGTTGTATATATAAAATGAACCTTTTGTTATATTGTCTTATACTGTATCTGTAACATGTTGTTTCTGCAGTGTTTGCTGGGTGCAGTAATAGTTTATAGGGAGGTTCAAGGATTAGAACTGAAAGAAAACAGAAATTATGGTCATTACCAAGAAGAAAGAAATACCACACTGTGAAATAAATGCAAATGGCAGAATTCTTAAGGAAATGATTCAATTGAACATTCCTAACATTTGATGTAAGATGCACTGCAGTAATAAGAAAAAGAATCTCCAGGCAAAGTGGCCTTTAGCAAGTTTCAGAAGAGACTCACCAATACAGTGTGTTACAGTATAATACAGTGTCAACAGCAGTAAGAAAATAGTGTTCAAATGCTGTATAGAACCTTGTTTTTATATGTACATGTGAGACAAAGGCAGTAAGCGGGGTGAACAATATTTACGTACTAACAGTAGAGATGTGGTTTTTGAGAAGAAGTAAAGAATATAGAAGAATGGTCTCGGTGACATTTATAACTGACAAAATTTATGGTAAGAAAGTTGAAGGTAAAGAGATAAATACCTGGATGCTTTAGAAAAATGGATGTGGTGAGACAAGAACACTGACCTGATCAATGCTATTGGTGATCGTATGAGATGGTGAAGCATGACAGCCTACACTCACCATCATGGCATATGGTGATGTGGCTGTAAATTGAACCTCAACCTTGTGAATAATAATATTCAGTTTAAGCTATGATTGTATAATTAATTTAGGAATGTTCGTCAGCAAATAATTTATTATTTTATGTTACATCTGTAAATTAAGGTTCTGTCACCCAGTTATTGAGTTGAATGCTTGGTGAACACAGTAAGTTATGGATTTCGTGTGGGTAGTTGTTTTTTGTCTTTGTGTGCCCACAGCAGTTGTGTGTTACAAACGACACTAAAAATGTCAGGTAGTCGATATCATTTAGAATGGCTTGTACTTATGCAGTTACAAATGCCAACTTTCATGACACTGCTTGCAGCAACAGTGAGCTGCAATTCTGGTAGGAGACTGTTAGTGTTGGCACAGCTGACAGCTGCTTTATGCATTTACTTTGCATGTGCCAGCTTTAAGATTACACTTGGTCTGACATTTTTTTTTTAAACTAATTTTCAAATGATAGAGTGAAGGACATTTTGTGTAATGTCCAGTGGCACAGGAGACGGAGCATGAGTTACGAGGTGACCCATTTGAAATGAAGTTTGAACCTTTACTAACAACAAACATCTGTAAAATGAGCCAGAACTTTATGAGTTAAACCATTCATTTTTAACCTTGATTGTATTGATTACACAGAAATGTAGGTGAGAAAAATAATTCTTTACTTTATGTTACATTCATAAATTGCGCCTTTAAATTATGATAGAAAATATGATTTTAAACTGTAATGTATTATTCACACAAAAGAGAAATAATTCACTATTTTATGTTATATTTGTAAAACGAACCTTAATGTTATTCATTAAATTAATTAATACTAAACTGTAATTATATTTTTCACACAGGAATATAAAAAAGGTTTAGATACTTTATTATTACATTATATTTTTAGCTTTGGTAATGTACTGTAATTTACTTACTTTTAAAAATACCTGTATGTGTATATGTATAAAAGGGGAAGTCAAAAAGTAAGTCACAAATGGTTATGACATGGCAAGAAAATGTAGTTGGTGGTTTCTAAGGTGTCTTTAGGTGACAGCAACATCAAACTATCTGTCTCAATTTGCATGCACATTCGCAACACAGAAACAAAAGGGCAACTTTACTTATATAGTTTACCCTTAAAGAACATGTGCAGTTTTTTTTAGGTGGGGAGGGGAACAAAAAGACTGCCTGCGAAGGACATTCATAAGGAAAGGCTTCCTGTTTATGCTGACAAATGTGTATCCAATTAAGCGGTGCATAGCTGGGTAAAAAAGTTTGTTAAGGGCTCTGTACGATTGTTGATGAAGTCCGATCTGATCATCCTGTTGAGACTGCTACAGACGCATCAGTGCAGCTGGTTTAGGGGATGATTAGAAGTGACAGGCGAGTAACCGTTGACTCTGTAGCAGCTGCAATAAGGTGATTACATGGTTTAGCATAAAACATAATTCATAATCGATTGAAATTTAAAAAATGTGCTCAAGGTGAGTACCCGGACAATTGACGGATGAACACAAAATGAACTGATTAGGCTTGTGGTTTAGAGCACGCAGTTCTGTGCATTAGGTTGGGGGGAGGGGGGGGGGGCAGATAAAACAATGGGATAGGTGCATCAATGTTGGTGGAAATTATGCTGAAAAAAATTAAGGGACAGCGTGTATGTAAAAAAAAATGGTTTTCATGCCGTTATCGTCTTTAATTTTTGTTCAAGCAACCATTTGTGACTTACTTACTGACTTCCCCTCGTGTAAATGCATTGCATGTTTGCAGTATTAGATAACCTGTCAGATGAAGGCAGCTGTAGTGCATTCCACTTTGCAAGAGTTTAATCACAGGTTTTGAAATAATTTTCTCACTTGATCTTCACATGTCAAATGCTAAGAATGTTTAAGGACGTTTAAAAGGTGAATTCATTAGAGATCTCTAGAGCAGTAGTTTCCAACCCTTTTCAGCCGACGCCAATAGATAAGACATTAACTTTCATACAGTCTTGATACATAAGACATTAACTTTTATACAGTCTTGATACATAAGACATTAACTTTTATACAGTCTTGATACATAAGACATTAACTTTCATGTAGTCTTGATAGATTAGAAATTACCTTTTATATAGTCTTGGTAGATGAGACATTAATTAGTTTATAGTATTGATATGGTATAGACAATGCCTAATGTGTAATTTTGATTGACCGGGCATAAACTAATTTATAGTCCTGATAGATTTGACATTAGCTGTTGTAGTCTTGGTAGAATAGACATTAGCTAGAATATATTCTTGATAGCCCCGGCAGTGCCTAGGGTATCATCTTTATAGATTAGACCATATAGTCTTCATAGATAAGACAGTAATTAGAAATTAGTCATGAGAGATTAGACATAGCTTTGAAAGATTAGGTTGTAGCTAGGATATTTTATTGTCTTGATATTGGAAGGTCACTGCACATGATTGTTCATCTTGATGTTCATTTCTTTGTTGGAAAGTGTCAGCATGTGAAACAGCCAGAATATCAACAGCAGTTAAAAAATATTTTTAAAAATGGAAAGACCTTGAGCTGGTTCCCCCGACTGATGTGGCACAAACCTCATGCCCACTCTGCGCAAGAACATTCTATTTCTGATTGGCTTTCTCAGCATTCTGCACAGTTGTGCACCTCCTTCATCCTAATGAATGAAAGGACTGGTTATCCTCACTTGTGATGGACAAACAACACAAAACAACATTGTCTTGATACCTTAGGCAATAACTATTGACTAATCTCGATATATTATGTAATGAATAGGATATGACAATTACTAGACAATTTTTAATAGGATTGTCTAGATGTTTATTTCTGTGTGTTTCTACAAAAGGCATTGTCGCCATTTGGAAATGGCAGGTTAATCTCCCGGTGTGGTCACTATAGCTTTCAATTTTGATGTTGTCTGTTGTGTCCTCTAGTCTCTGTTTCATTCTATTGCTATGAAGGTGATCTGTAAATGTAAATTCATTTCTCTTGATAGGTCCAGAATGAAGACTGAAGTATATTCTGTGCAATGTTTCTCTGTGCACTTGAGTGACATTTTGAGATGAGAAAGAGAATTCTCAAGAACTTTACTAATTCTATCCTGATGTATAGAAGTGAATCATGGACAGTTACTGAACATTTGTTTTGAAGTGGCAAAGATTGGTTTTCAAGATGAATTATGAGACTAGCCTGAGCAGATAACAAGAGTAATGAAGATATCTTAAAAGAAACTGACTTGTGAAGAGAACTGATTGCCCACAGCAAAAGGAGAAATCTACATTCTTTGGTCGTGTCATGAGAAGGAGAAATCTACATTCTTTGGTCGTGTCATGAGAAGGAGAAATCTACATTCTTTGGTCGTGTCATGAGAAGGAGAAAACTAGAGTACATCATGATGGTTGAAGTTGGAGGGGACAGGTGGCAAAGAGAGACCAGGAGAGAAGATGCTGGACAGTTTGACATCATGGCATCGAAGATCATCTGTGTCAGTTTTTATAGAAAGTATACAAGGCAGAAGGTTGTAGATAGACATGACTACCAATACCAAATAGCGAAAACTGTAAGAAGTGGATCCAGTGGAAAGTAATCACTGTATAAGTTAAGAGATAATATAACTGCACTCTGAATATTCCTATTTATCTCAGTTACTTTCTTCGGTAGCCAACAAGGCCATCACAAAATTTAGTTTGAGAATAGAGGTGGAGGAAGTTGCAGCAACATGTTGCTGGCTTAAGAACCAATTGTACACACATATTCTAATTGTAAGGGACTCACAAAGCACGCTGAGAAAGGTGGAGAAAGGCATGCTTGGTTCAAAGTCATAAGCATCACTTCAGAAGTCTCCAGTAGTTAGCATACTGTAGATATTTCTTCCAGGTCATGCAGGTGTGCTGAGAATTGAACTGGCAGACATACTGGCTGGTGCCGCATTACTAGTTTATGGCTTGAGGCATGCCAAGCAAGATGTAATCAATGCCCTTTTGGAGCAGGTGAACAATCCAGAAGCACGAATAGATAATTAAGCTGTAGAAAGAAAGGTATAGCAGGGGGTGACCAGAGGACTGAGTGACACTGCAGACTCAGAGGAAAGGCAAGATGGACATATAATCAAGTGATACTGAAGATAAGGACAGAGCACATATGGGAATGCTGTGATGTCAGGGTGGCTGTCGTGTTATAATAGGGATAATGTAGCTGTACAAACCATAGTCTCATTCATTCATTCATTCAGTAGCATGTCCCTCGCGGAACCTCGCTGCCATAACAACCCTCCGGAAAACCTTCCTATCATGAGCAAGATGTCCTGCGTCTGATACACCCATCTGGAGATCATCTGCCACATCCTGCACCCATCTTCTCCTTGGCCTTCCTCTTCCTCTCTTCCCAGGCATATACCCCTCCATTATTGTTCTCTCTAGACCTCCATGACGTTTCAAGTGACCAAAATATTTCAATTTTCTTTGTTTTATTGTCTTTACTAGCCAACCCTCTTCAATATTCAGCTCTTGAAGTATGGATGCATTTGTTCTTTTCTTTACCCAAGATATTCTTAGAACCTGTCTGTAACATTTATATTCAAATGCATTTATGCGCTGTTCCGCTTGTTTAGTAAGTGTCCAGGTCTCACAGGCGTATGTTGCAATGGGAAAGATGCATGCTCTTAAAAATCTGACCTTTGTAATTCTATCTGTACAATTCCATAATTTATTCAGTTGTTTTAGTCTTTGAAGAGCAATTGATAGTCGCCGTTTAATTTCTTTCATTGTGTCACCATTGTTGGTAACCAGTGACCCAAGATATTTGAAATTTTCCACCACTTCCAATCTTTCCTCATTAACATATATTTCCTTCTCCATGGCAGTTTGTTTGTATGCATTATCTTTGTTTTTGCTGTGTTAAGAAATAAGTTATGATTTTCACTATTTCTTTGGAGTGAGGTTAATAAGTTTTTCTAAACCATTTTGTGATGTTGATAGTAATACTGTATCATCAGCATAACGAATTTCTGGTATTTCATGACCACCGATGTTTAGGGCATCATATTGTTCCTTGTTTATATCATCTCTTACATTTCTCATTATATTTTCGGCGTACAGGTTGAACAAATACGGTGACAGCACACATCCCTGACGGACTCCTTGCTTGATGCCAAACCAGTCTGATGTCTCTCCATCTATTCTGACTGCTGCTTGTTGGTCTTGATAGAGCATTTTAATGAGCTGCACTATATGTGATGGAAAGCCCATATTCCTCATGATTTTCCAAAGCTTCTGATGTTGTACACAGTCAAATGCTTTTTGAATAATCCACAAAACATAAGAACAGATTTACATTAAATTCTCTACACTTCTCTATTATTAAACGCATGTTGAATATATGATCTCTTGTTCCTCTTCCCTGTCTAAATCCAGCCTGAGCTACATTAATCTCTTCTTCCATTTTCTTTTGCAGTCTTCTCATTATAATTTTTAGTAGAATTTTACTTGCATGACTGATCAGGGCAATAGTTCGATAGTTTGTACATAATTTCAGGTCACCCTTTTTTGGTATTGGAATGAAGATAGTTCTCTTCCAGTCTTTTGGCCAAATACCATATTTCCATATCTTTTCACATAATGCATGATAGATTTTTATGCTTTCTTCTCCTACCGCTTTAATCAATTCAGCTGGTATCTCATCACATCCAGGTGATTTACCATTTTTCAGGCTCCTTATTGCCCATGCAATTTCATCTAATGAAGGTTCAGCTCAGGTTCTGCCTCTACTGTTACTGGTTCATGTATATCATTCATATCCTCACTGTCATTCATATCATACATTCCGCTGCAGTATTCCTGCCATCTTCCTAGAATTTGTCTAGATTCTGTTAAAGTATTTCCCAACCATAGTCTACCCGAGTAAAATAAGGTGCTAAAGTCGGCGGCAACCAGCCAGCAGGTGCACCACAGAAATCAGGATGTCATGCACAAAAAATGCAGTAGTGAATAAATCTATACCTGCAGACAAGTATGATTGAGAATCTCTGCTCACTTACCTGTGAATCAATCTAAGTATTGATACTCTCTTTGGTTACTTTATCTCAGAGAGCCTACTATTTCCACAGAATCATAAAGTAGCTCACCACCCAGAGGTACAGCAGCAGCCAATCTAGAAGATGGCTTATTGCCCCAATACACCCACATTTCCTGGGCAGATATTCCACAACATGCTGCTGATATGAGTCTTAATAATTGATGCAAGCTATTCCTGCATAAAATACCAGTTTCTCCTTTCTTTACCATACTCTGCAAGTCCATCATTTGAACACTGACCTAATTAGCTGCTGGCAGAGTATATATGGCATTCACTGTTCCAGATCTTCTGCCATCACTTTCAAAACATTAGGGCCTTTTTTTATCTTTAAAACACTTCTTTCACTCGGTCCCTGAAAAACAGGCTTCCATCAAAGGGTATTACCATATGTATCAATCTTCTTCTTCTTGTCCTTCCACCCAGTGGTTGTCAGATGAGAAGGCCACAGACCTCTATGAAACCTGTGGAATGACGCATGTCTTCCACTGATTCATACACCTTGGTTTCCATTGTAATGCCAACCGGCCAAACTTAGAATCTCTTTACTGCAGGTAGAGAGCATGTCTGTAGCACGTGTTCAACTTTCTGCAGTGCCTGTTCACATGGCCAAAGATCTTGGTCCTCAATCAGTAATTTCTTGTACACATGGCTGCAGAGTCGGTTGTGTCCAGTTCACAGTCTAAATATAATTCTTTCGTGTTAGGAGGTTGATTGTGTCCTAATTGGAACTATAAATTTCCTCGTAAGTGCAGATGTCAATGGATTCCTTCTCTTGATTGTATTCTAAGACTGGAACATCATCATCCTCATTTCTGTTATTTGTTAAACACCAAAACAATGTTACTTTTTCTAATGATGAAGAATGCACAATTCACTCTCCTGACAAGATGACATAGCAATTGGGTGCTTTCCTACTGGCATAAATCCACATCAAGTAAAAAAAAAAATTTTTTTCAAAGATGACCTTGGCTCCTAGATCCACCCAGCCTAAAATGGTTACCAGGCGAATTCTGGGAAGTCAAGGTGGCCAGTGTGATGTTAATCACATCACTCATCGAGTGCTTATTGATCTATATGAACAAGAATCTAGCCTGGATAGGCCACAAGCATGAACACGTTTGGCAACTCTCATGGCCTGCAGTTTTTTGTTGAATTCATTCTCAAGAAAACTGAATAATCTCAATATGTCTAACTTACAAAAATTGTGTTCATCAGATATTGTTCATTTTCGTAGTGTTTTTTTTTAATTATTTACATAAAAAATATTCTCACTGTTATAATTGGAATGTTCATCTTTTTACTTGATCACACTTTTTTAAACTGCAAGCAAATATATATATATATATATATATGTCACGCATGACCTAACCTTTTTAAAATGATATTTTTCCGGGTTTTTTAAAATAGAGAAACGATTGGCTAATATGTATTTACTCTAACAAAAACTTGTTCTGTATATTGTTTATTAACTTTTGTGTGTGTTTTTTGCTCTAAAATGAAGTACTTCACAATTTTTTGCACTTTTTATTCTGTAAAATATTCATGACTGAAATACTTTTTTCTTTTCTTTTTCTAACAGCTCTCCACAAAAGGCAGATCTCAAATACTTTTTATATGTTACATAATCTCTTCTTGCTTTATATTATTTTATTTCCACCAATTGTTTGTGGCATAGAAAGTTTTTGTTTTGTTTTGTTTAAATTGTTGTTTTGTTTATGTCAATGATAAATTTAATGACATAATGATTTTTTAATATGCACTCTGTGTTATGAAGTCTTGTCATAGTAATTTTATCAAACTTTAACTCAATCTAGAAGTATTTGAACGCTTATTGTTTTGAATTTTTCTCTGCAAACATAATCTGTAATAGATTTTTTAGGGGGTATATTTACTTAAAATTTCAGGATAATTTTATACCAAAATCTTATTATATTTTGACAATATGCAACAAACTTACAGTTAAAACATTCCATGTTTGTCACACGTTTTACAAATATTTTCAAACAAATGTAATCTATATTACTGGATTTAAGTTTCTTTACGAGAACCATATTTGCTTACTATGTTTTGTCAAAGAATTATATCCCGTTGAACCTAATTGTAAGTCCATTTTTTAAAAATTCTGTATGTAAGATTCTATCTTTATTGCTGTGTTTTTTTATAGACATTTTTAAGTGTATCAAGTTGAATTTTGTGTTTTGGCTAGCAGTTTATGTTGTTTTGATTGTATTGGAAAGAAAAACCGTGCTGATGATACACATAATTAAATATACATTTCACCCAAACACATAGTCTGTTTTATTACTGGGTTGAATATATTTTGTATGTGTTTTTGTGTGTAAATAATTAAGCATGTCTTCTTCTTCTTCATTTGTTCAGTTGAAATAGATTATTTATATCTGCAATGTTGTCTCTAGTATGAATTTCACTGTCTTCTCGAATTCACTCAGCGGCCCATAAACTTTGGCTTGCACCGATGTTTCTCTTAACACTATGTTCTATTTGGGATTTCTTGATCAGAAGTTTTGCCAAAATATGTTCTATTTGGGATTTCTTGATCAGAAGTTTTGCCCTAATATGCTGTGTTTGGGATTTCTTGATCAGAAGTTTTGCCAAAATATGTTGTATTTGGGATTTTTTGATCAGAAGTTTTGCCCTAATATGTTGTATTTGGGATTTCTTGATCAGAAGTTTTGCCAAAATATGTTGTATTTGGGACATTTTTGGAGGACGTGATCTGTTTGTCTCAGGTGCCAATCTACATGGCTGATTCGCCAATCTTATATTTTGTGCACATCTAGCTACAAAGTCGATTGTGCCATGTTCTAGGGTACAGTCTAATCTTCCATTCTTCTTAACCTTCAGTGACGGTAAACTCCGGCGCAAAGTTCTGTTGTTCATTCACTTCTGGACTTTTGTTTTGTTTCAGAACTTGTGTTTTTACCTGTTATCAATTTGTGTCACAAAAGATGTGGTCTGAAATATAGAAGGTGGGCAAGAAACTGACGGACTGATAACAGGACAGACAAAACCATTATAAATTCGCACGGCAAAGGTTAGGGGTAAAGGTAAGCGGATAGACTTAATCACACTAGGTTTTACCCCACATGGCTCCAGTCTCTCCATAAAGCAGCCAGGTGCTTTCCGAAAGCGTCACAAAAAAGTACGAATTCCGGATACGATCCACAGGGATCTGTGTAAAAAAGTGCACTCATCAACCGATAGATGACACTGTGAAATGATCAGACGACATTCAGAGCGCGAGGCAAATGCCTTGACTTCTTCGCCATGGAGACCCTCATAGCAAATCACACAAGATAACATTAGCCAGTTGTTACCGATCTAGCAACAAACTGTTCTCTCCACAACGCTTATCGGCAAAAGTGGAAGATGCTGATGATAATGAAGAAAACTGGTGCTCTTTGAAGCTTTTCCGCTTATTTACTCGTGTAAGGATTCACCCTTGAGAACTCCCCCAGCTGGAGCCAATCACATGTTTAGGGGAAAGGGGGGGGGGAGGGGGGAGGAGGCGGAGCGGATGTTCATTCCCGTTAGAAGCTGGTTGTTCAGAACATTTCTGTGTGGATATCTACGTGTGAGATGGAGAGAGTGGGGGTGGCCATCGTTTAGTAATAACTTCCATGTGTGGCATTCCTTGATGCATTTGCCAGTGAAGCGAAGAATCTTAAGTGATGTGTAAGTATGTGCAACACATACTGTCTGAGACTTGTAGGTTAACTGTGGTTATGTTTGTCTGTCTTTTTGTCTCTCTTTCTCCACACACGTGCGCGCTTACACGCACATATCATCATCAAGTGCCTTGCCGGTTGTCGTTGGCGATCATGCCTCTCCACAATCTGCCATCCATCTGTCGATGGAAATGAAAGAGCTGACAGGTTGGCTGGATCCGCTATCACTACCGACGGTCAGCCTATGGATCATGCTGATATTATCAATGCCCTCAGAAAAATGGGAAGGATAGAGGACTTTGGTGGCAGTGAATCCACATCACTCGCCAGAATGGCAGACTTGGGAATTAGGATCGGCACAGCAAAAAACGAGAAGCACACCAGACACGCCAGAAGACTTGTTAATCAACATAGAACTGGTACTATTAGCCATCGGACGTTGGGGTTCACACTGAGGGGAGGATCTGAGCACCTATGGACATGTCCGGAGTGCAATGAGGATAACCCAACTAACTAACTAACTAACTAACTAACTAACTAACTAACTAACTAACTAACTAACTAATCTGCCATCCGCAACTGCGTGTATCAGTTCGCATGTTGACACGCCTATACCAAAGACTGTCAAAAATCTACCCAAAAATCTGTCTGTCATTCCACAGATCTTTCCAGTTTCAAATATATATATATATATATATATATATATATATATATATATATATATATATATATATATATATAGAGAGAGAGAGAGAGAGAGAGAGAGAGAGAGAAAGAGAGAGAGAGAAAGAGAGAGAGAGAGAGATTGTTTGTTGTACTAGAAGCAAAGCAGAGGGGGTAACTTGTAATGGAGGAAAGAAAAGAGATAACTATAAAGGACAATAATACTCCTTGAAATCTCCTCGACTCCGAACCTACAAGAGTTCTAAAAATGTCGCGTGGCGAATGTGAACTAAAGATATTGTCTCGCCTTTAAGGCCATCGAGAGACATATCGCACTCTTGTCTAGGCTGTATGGCCATCGAGAGACACGTCACCACTTTTGCCAATGTCTCGGCCGCTCGGTCATCGAGAGACATTCTTCTCGTCACTGCCAACACCGCTTGGCTTCCGAGTGACATTTCCACTACAATTACCTTGGCCTTGGGAAAACCTACAGTGACATTCGAACGACATTACCTCGGCCGAAGCCTACCATGTATCGACTGGTAACAGCAATTAATAAACTTCATTGCGTAACTGGCTCGGTTGGTGCACTTCATACAAGACTCCCTAAGTGAGAATAAACTCCACAGGGGAGCATGTACAGCAGGGGTCTACCAATCATCAGTAGAAGTAATCTCTCGTCGACAAATGTTTTGGCCTACGAGCTCCTAGACATTCTCAGAGAGTGGGCCCACCTGAGTTCATGAAGCTCAGGGTTGGTTTTCCCCGCTGCACGAAATTACCGGATGTTGTTCGGATAGGGACAAGACGAATTGGTGATTTTGCAGAAGGTACTGTGAGATAAGAAGTCGTTGCGGTAGCATAATTAAAGCAGTCTGCATACCTGAACGACCGAGCGGCAAGCTTACGATTGGTATACCTGACTTTGTTGGCAGGTGGCAGAGGGACACTGGCAGACAATTCGGACACGATGGACTTTCAAGGGATGAGAAATTCTTTTCTGTTATACACCCGGACCAGCTCACCGAGGCCCGTCCCGTTGTTTCGTTGTGTCCAGAGCCAGCTCGAGTTCCTCTCAGCAACCTCGCCCAGCTGTTTAAGTGTCCGTTTGCGTTCATTACTGCGCAATCCTAGTTCTTTAACCACAGTGTAGAGTGAAGTGGAAACGATACCTCTCGCTCTCACTTCGACAGCAAAGACTCGTACTGTGTACGCTTCGTCTCTCCTCAGATCGGCTGCTAGGTCATAGTACTTCTCGAGCTTGTACACATGGCTTTTGTCCATTCCCGACTCATACGGGACGGTCAGCTCAATCAGGATGAACTGCCGTTTCTCCGCAGAGTGGAGAACTATGTCAGGTCGCAGGCCGGTCTTCCGAATTGACTCAGGGTACCTTTCATGGCCAGGCAGATCAACCGCCAGTAACCAGTCCCTCACAGAGTCTAGCATAGATGGAGCGAATGCGCTTTTGTTGATTTTACCTTTTTGAATCTGCCCAGCCTTGAGGAAGCGTGTGTGGACGATGGTAGGACTGGCCCTCGCGTTGGCCCGCATCCTAGCCTCGTCCACAACAGCTGCCAACTCTTTTAGCACCTTGTTGTGGCGCCAGGTAAATCGGCCTTGACCTAGGGCTTTCCTGCATGCGGACAGAACGTGTTCTAACGTTTGTTTCGCTCTGCACAGCGGGCAAGTCGGGTCGTTAGTCGCAGACCACTTCACCATGTTGACACCGGACGGTAATACATCGTACGCCGAACGAACGATAAAGCTCAGTCGCAGCGGGGTCATTCGCCAGATCTCACCCCATGTGAGTACTCTTGGCAATGCGCTCTCCAGACTGACCCATTGACCCTGCTGCGACTGTTTGGCTGCTTTCTGGACCCGAACCTAGTTTTCGTTGTCCCTTACTTGCTGTATTACCATGTCTCGGCGCTCTTTGACTGTGGCTTTGGATCACCAACTGACCTTCCCGTGACCCAGGCCTTGACGGTCGGTTTGAGTGTATCCCATAATCTCTTTCAATTTTAGTGCATTCTGGGCAGATTCGATCGCATCGAGGACTCTCCACTTCTGACCAGTCTTTAGAGCGGGCTGACAGCGATGACATTTGGGTTTGAAGACTCGCGCGAGAGCATGGCGAGTCTTATTTTGCCAACTTTAAACTCTTCGCTTATCGATTTGAACGGGAGTACCAGCTTAGCCTGCTTACAATACAGAGCCACGTCAGTCAGACAAGGCGGTGCACCAATCCACTTTCTCAAGGCTGTGTTGATCTTTTTTTCCATCGTCTCCACTGCAGTCATCGTTACCTCGTAGACTAACAGCGGCCAGATGAGCTTTGGAATCAACATGAATTGGAGACACCAGACCTTGAACTTCCCGATCAGCCTGCTACGCTCGATCGCGAGCAGGCCTGTAACCAGTGACTCGTGCATTCGCCGGACTCCGCTCTATCAAATAACTTCGAATCGTAAACGCGACCAAGGTTCTTCACAGGTTCCTCCAGAACCGTGGGGATCTTATTCCTTGCTACCGTAAAACTGGTTGCCGCCACTCGACCCTTAAGGATTGACAGACTCCTCGACTTCTGCGGTTTGAATTGCATCCCGCTCCATTAGACCCCGCGTCCAATCTTTTCAGAATCGTACGGGCCGACTCCTCGCTGCTCGTGATTATAGTCGTGTCATCCATAAATGCGCGTAGTGGCGGCATCTAGTGATTCCCAATTTGAAGGCCCTGTCCGTAGCCGGCCGCCCCTTTTAACATGATCTGCATCGCCATGACGAACAGTATTGGTGATATCGTACACCCCATAGCTATCCCAACTTGTAACTCAGTCCATCTCGTGGTAAACGTCGAGGTAGAGAAGCGCAAAGCGAACTTAGCGAAATATTGCTTGATCAATATTAATAAACTTCATTGCGTAACTGGCTCGGTTGGTGCACTTCACACAAGACTCCCTAATATATGAACAGGCCTACAGTTGAACCTTGATACGGAGACAAGATACAATATAAACTGACCCCAAGTTCAGGTCGAGACGTAAACAAGCCACGCCATTGACAATAGACACAGACCACTCCTAGTCAAGAATAGACACAGAGCCCTCCTAGTGGAACAAAACTGTTACGTAACATCTAATCACACAAAATTAACTACACAGGCCGCACCTACACAAGTTCTGAACCAAATGTGAATCAACATATTATTCTAAGCCGACTAGACTTGTCAAACCACTCCACAAGGCACTCATCCGTGAACAAGATGATGTAACAACTAACTAAGCACACTGAAAAAGTCTTCGATAAAGAAACAACACGCGTGGGCGCTATTCATTAATTAAATTATGTAACACACATATTCAAAGTCCGTGAATAAAAAGAGCACATGGGCGCCATTCAAAAACCAATCTAAAACCATTAACTACTATAATTACCTGAACTAACTAGACAACACACAAAACAAATACTGGCCACCTAATCCTGCTCGTGACGCCACTTGTACTAGAAGCAAAGCAGAGGGGGTAACTTGTAATGGGGAAAAGAGAAGAGAAAACTATAAAGGATAATATGAAAATCTAATCCTTGAAATCTCCTCGACTCCGAACCTACAAGAGTTCTAACAATGTCATGTGGCGAGTGGGAGCCAAAACCCAACTTTTTGCTGCCTCATTAAAAAAAAAAAAAAAAAGAGAAACGTTCGTTAAGGCGGGGGTAAGATCAAAAATATCTCACCCTGATAGAAAATCTTTTGTGTGGGGTCTAATATAGTGTAACAGTAAAACCTAGGCACACTAACTAAAATAACAAGAATGTAAGTCGACAAATACAGAAACTTTATTTACTTGATGACATATAACAATAATACTTGATGACACACTCCGAACACTAAGTATACTAAAGAACAACTAGAAGGTATGTGAGCAGACCAGCAAAAAACTAACCAAGCAACTGGTAAACTAATGAATAACAAAATACTGACAGCTACTAGCAGACCACCAAATCACTTATAGCGACCTGCCATCAAACTTTCTCTTAGCGAGGATATACAATGGAAATCAAATCAGTCTAACACTCTCCTAACTGAAATATTCGCTGTCAATATTCAGTCTAACGCTCTCCTTACTGAAATATTCGCTGTCAATGTTCAGTCTAACACTCTTCTAACTGAAATATTCCCTGTCAATTTTCAGTCTAACGCTCTTCTAACTGAAATATTCGCTGTTAATCTTCAGTCTAACGCTCTCCTACTTAAATATTCGCTGTCAATATTCAGGCTAATGCTCGCCTAACTGAAATATTCGCTGTTAATGTACAGTCTAAAGCTCTCCTAACTGCACGAATTCCCGTTAATCTTCTAAACTGAACTATTTGTTATTAGTCTTTAATGTAAGGCTCTTGCAGCTCATTTTAGTTGCCTAGTCTTTGGTAAAGTCACCCTTTTATCATAGCACTCAGGCTCTTTATTACGTTTCGCTTGTATTTGTTACGTTGTGAAGCTCACTGATCCACTTTTTGTTCGGTTTTATATCTTTCCAGTCTCTTTCTTAAAAGCCATTTATTTACTTGTGTCGGGAACGCACACTTGTGAACTTATCAACTTGAGCTAATGAAATTTTCCTTAAGCTTTCATCTTTCTCTTTACCTCAAGACATTACACCTTGCACAGTGTGTGTAGTTATTTGCCAGGAATATGGTAGAAGACAACGTCTTTCTAACGGTAACTGCTACACGCTGTTGGAAAGGAGAAAGAACATGAGCGTTGTATGCACACACTCACACACACAGATATATATGTATATATATATATATATATATATATATATATATATATATATATATATATATATATATATATATACACACATACATACAAAAAAACATAATGAGCAGTGTCATAAATGACCAGACTTGTAACCGTTATGAACCGCTCATAGTTGGTGGCAACCCTTTTCTGCAACTTCGCTGTGCAAGTGACACAGTCCTCCTTTCGAACAATGTAAAGGGTAATACAATTTAAGCATGTCTATCCAAAAACGTCGAACGCTTCGTAATGCCGGGATGCCGGGTTCGATCCCAGCTGTGGGTCATGCGCCTTGTGTGGGTTTCGACAGTGGTATCAAGAAAGCCGACCGCCCAGAAGCAATGGCAAACTACTGGACATAAATTTGCCTAGAAAAAACCACACAACGGTCAGGGGCTGTTGGGGTTGGTTCTGCAACGCCCTGTAAAGGATACGCAACTAGCCTATCCAAAAACACTGTGAAGATGAAAACCCATTCTTGAATTTAGAGAGGGTGAAAATAATGTCCACAAACAAAATCGCTCTTACGCAAAAACAACAATAAATGATGAAGAAATTAGAAATGTCACAACTTTTAATATGGAGGCTCTATAATAATCACAAAACCATGGAATGGTTTGTGTAGAAAGGGCATATCAGGAAGGGAATGAGAGTGAAGGAAGAAATAATTGTAGAAAAAATGAGAGCTGAGCGTCTGAAAAGAAACAGATTAAACACAAATGTTGACAACAATGGCCCTGAAATCCCATGCTATCATAGTGGAAGACTTTTCTTGAGACGAGTGGGTCTTGCTAGTCACACTCACCATCGCTATTGGCTGGCTCATCGCGCAATATAACACTATCGTCTGGAAAGACGGAAAGGTGCCAATCAATCCAATCAATAAATAGTAATGTAGAGTTTGACATAAATCAAAAGGAGGATGGCCATAGCAAATACAAATATTAAGCAGCTTGAAAAGTCTATGGTTAAGTACCAGCAAGGAAATCAAAAGTAACATTTTCAGAGCATGCATCTTTCCTGTAGCAACATACGGATGTGAGTTGTGGACTATCACCCAGTCTTTAAGAAAGAGAATATGATTTTTTCGAGCTAAAATGCTATAGGCAGCTTCTTATAATAACATGGACAAAGAAGAGATGAAATACTGACGTTTGAACAGATCTGAACATCAAGAAAGACTGGCTGATGAACAGCATCTTGTCTCGGAAGCTGAAATACTTTAATCATATCAAACGTCATGGAGGACTGGAAAAATAATTGCAGAGGGCATGGTACGAGGAAGGAGGGGCAGGGGCTGACCAAAACTTAGATGGGCACAGGATATAAGTGACTTCTTAAATATGAAAAAAAAAAACCACGAGGCATGAGAGCTGGCAAGAGACCGAGTTTATTTCATGCAGACCGTAATGAGAGCGACGTTCTGCAAAGGAACTGCTACATGATCATCAGTCAACAAGTCCTTTACAGAACGTCGCTCTCTTCACGGTACGCCTGAAAATATCCCTCTCCCTAGCCAGTTATCCATGTGCTTTCAATGCCAATGCATCTTCAGTGTCCTGTATCTATCTTCGCGGTGGTCGACCCCTGCCTCACCTTCCACAAACTGCACCTTCCATCACCATCTTTTCCAAGCCACCACGACGTTTGATGTGGCCAAAATACTTCAACTTTCGGGTCAGGATGCTGTTTATGAGCCAGTCCTCCTTGATGTTCAACTCGTTCAGAATGTCGACGTTTTTCCTCTTCCTGATCCACGGTGTTCTAAGAATTTGTCTATAACAGTTCAATTCAAAAGCTCCAATCTTTTCCCTCAGTGACTGAGTGCGAGTCCAAAACTCACAACCGTAAGATTTTTACTTTAACCAATTTACTAGTGCGTTGCCAAATACTTTTTCAGCTTACATGTTGCTACATGATAGATAGATGTATATAGGGGGGTCGTACTTCTCCATCATTGTTAAAAATGTTTTAACATTGACAGGAAACTTGAGATTTTAAAACTGCTCATGTGTTTTCAATTCGCGGGCTGTTACATAGATGGGGGAAGTAAAGGTGTTCACAATTAATAAATTTTGTGTTCGTTTTGAAAAGCTTGATCAAATGTAACCCGACCTAGCTGCTTTATTACGAATGCGAGAAAAGTGTGGCAGAGTTAAGCTGTAAGGATGCAAGCACGCACCTGTGGTCTGTGGAAGGAAGAAAAGGGGAGCGAGCGGGGGGAACTTGATTGGCTTAAGCCTGTAGGTTGTGGTGCACTGGCAATGGTGATGAAACTAATAGTTCTTGCCATCCGCCAGTGCTAAAATAGTGTCTGGAGGTTGGGGTCTCTGAAGCCGTCGGGGCTGATAATTACCAGTTGCACAGTTCGTGCCAGGTCATGTGCGCGTGCGAGGAAATGAGCAAGTTGATAGGCCCCTGCACACTGCGGGATTTACTGAGGAGGGGATCCGAGCACATATGGACAAAATCGTTCGATGTACAGTGAGGATAATCTGTCGACTAACTAACTGCTAAGGTAGGCAGTCTGAAAATGTACTAGGCGTTTTACAAGTGCACTGACACTAATTCAGCTTAATCATATAATCAATAATTTTGCGAAAGGTTATATTAAACCTGAAATTATAAGAATAGTGATAGAGAGGAGGTCTCAACGTAGTAATGACAGGTTTAGCTAATGATGCTAAACAGTGGCTTCATTTTGTGTCACACGGAAAGACAAGAAATTACAGACTGAAATCCACAATAAATTAAGTCCTACTCAATAATTTTTCATAACTTTAGTACGTTTCCAAAGTCTTGCCCTCAAACTTCAACAAATAACTCGAAAAGCCCTGCACGGAACAACATGAATTTTTGTATATGGTCTTGGATTTCCCATGTCCTTATGATTTTATAATTTACAGTTGCACAGGTGTTGCTGTTTTCTTAAACATGCAAATTTCTTTGATCTTTGTCAGGCTACTAATCCATGTACTCCTTAAAAATTTGATTGACTCTGATTCCAATTTCTTTAAACCACCAGCTTAGAACGTGTTTTAGTCAGCTAACACATGCAGCGATTTGTGGTGATTCTTTTAATAGCCTGTCCCGTACACAATGATCACAAAATTATGTTCACTTAACAAACGGGTGGTTCATCATCATCACCATGTACCATGCCAACTGGCGTTGGCGCTCATGCTTCTCCCCAGATTACGATCCCTGGTAGCCTGGAAAGCTCTCTTAGTGATATCCCTCCATGCCATCGTTTCAGCCCACCCAGCATCATCTCTCTTGGTCTGCCTTTACCCCATTTTCCACTGATCTTTCCAGTTGTCGCGATGTTCTCCAATGCCTCTCTTCTCATTATGTGGCAAAAGAACAGTGTTTGTTTATTTCTTATTGTTGTATATAGAGATCTACTTTCATTACCTTCTTTCAAGCAATCGTTGTTAGTTACACTGGCCTTCCAAGGTATTCGTAACATTCGTCTCAGAAACCACATCTCTGTTGCTTCAAAATTCTTCCTAATTTGTCCACTGACATTCCACGATTCGCTTCCATATAGCAGAACAGGTTTTATTTAATATTAGAGATAATTTTTGAAATAGGTGCAATTTGATATTTTGAAAAGTTCCTGTGATTAAAAACTTCAGGCATGCTGATTGTTTGCTTTGAATCGGTATCTGTTGTTTTCTTTTTCCCATTCAGCCAACAAGTTAAAATGAAAACTAGATGTTTGTTTAGATTTGAAGAAAAAAAATTATCACAACGACATGATAAGTGACACCTAACGGTTACAGAGTTATATATTGTTTGAACTGGGCCATAACTTCTGGAACGGACTAAACTAAAAGCCACTTTGGTTTAGCGAAGGCTGAAGGTTCTAATCCGCATTGTTCTTTAAAGATGATCTTGGCTGTCAGGTCGATCTAGTCTTAAATGGGTACCAGGTAAAATCTGGGATGTAAAGGCGGTCGGCGTGAGGTTGTCCCTATCACCCACCCTCCTGAAGGCGTGGAAATAGGCCCTTTACTGTACTTTGTCTGTGGCTTAGGCGTTGCTTCGAAAATGGCATAGTGCAGGGTTCGATCCCAGCTTAGGTGATTTGGCAACAGACATTCTTACGTTGGTTTGACCAGGTCCGGCTGTATTTAGGTCCTTACAACTGAATCAGGGTACATTTTGGAGGAGTCCCCTCGAAAATAGGTTACTGGAAGCGTTTCCATGTTGCATTGTGTGCCATTTTAATATGCTTACAAAGTCCTGTGTTCTAAACGTATTCGTATCACAAATCGACAAGCTGATATTGTGAAGTGGATATACAAAAGTTTTACACTTTGCTGCTAGATTACAGCAATTTTAATTCTCGGAAGACAATCGTGTTGTGATGTGTGTGTCACTGTTTCTAGTCAGTAGTTTTGATTTTTGGGAACTTTTTCTACTTTGAATGTAGAAACCTTATTTTTTGGGGGAAATACAAACAGGTAATTTAGAAGCCATATCTGGAGAATATCGACAGTTGTCAGGTGCAAACTATCTTGTGTTGGAAGAAAAATATTGCTTTCATACTATCTGTGCATAAATGGTGCAACCACACTGTGGATAAATTGTGTCAAGATATTTCGGAGCTCTGGGTAAGTGCATAAAAACTATTTTTTTAAATTTACTAACTAACCTCTCACAGCATGTCATTCATTACCTCTTTACTAATTGTTGAATAACAGTAAAATTGTATGTTGTAGAAGTACACTAATAATATTATTTTTTTTCTGCTATATACTCTGGTTGTTCATCTACTTCTTATGCACATTTGCAGTTGTACAGTCTGTGATCATTTTTGTGAATTTTCTGCTTTGCGAACACTGACAGAAACTTCTGGTTGTTCATCTACTTCTTATGCACATTTGCAGTTGTACGGTCTGTGTTCATTTTTGTGAGATTTCTGCTTCGCGAACACTGGCAGAAACTTCTGGTTGTTCATCTACTTCTTATGCACATTTGCAGTTGTACGGTCTGTAATAATTTTTGTGAATTTTCTGCTTCGCAAACACTGGCAGAAACTTCTGGTTGTTCATCTACTTCTTATGCACATTTGCAGTTGTACGGTCTGTGTTCATTTTTGTGAATTTTCTGCTTCGCAAACACTGGCTGTAAACTTCTGGTTGTTTATCTAATTCTGGACTTAAGTCTTGTGTATGTTTCATACACTATTTTTTATGTACTAAATTTATGTGCTAAATTTCTACACGTTATTGATGTTTATGTTTATGTTGCCTGTAGCAAAAGCATTTGTGTTTGTCTGTAAGAGCCTTTATTGTTATATTTACCTTAAAAATGACGTATGGTTCTATAAAATATGTCGAAAATTAATGAAACTCTAGTTCGATTTGTGTATACATCTCTTCGATAAAAACTGTTAACACAGAGGGACTAAATTCTTGCACAAGAACGGGAATCCCCGTTAACTCAGTTGGCCTATAAATAGAGAAGGACGTGGTTTGACGGTGGTATAGAAAACTGAGCGTTCAATGACAACGGCAAACTACTGGATATAGATTTGCCATAAAAAACCACTAAAAAAAAAAAACAACAACAACAACAATAACATGGGGTTGGTTCTGCAATGTCTTGTATAGAACAGACATATTTTCAAACTGTCCTTTAGTTTAAAACTAATACATGTACGAGTCTAGTCGTATTCCTCACGTATTCATTGTGTGTTCCTCACGTGTTCTTCGCGTATTCCTAACGTGTTCCTCACGTAATTTCTCACCTATTCCTTGCGTGTTCCTTACGTAATTCCTTACGTATTCCTAACGTGTTCCTAATGTAATTCCTCACGTATTCCTTGCGTGTTTCTTACGTAATTCATTACGTATTCCTAACTTGTTCCTCGCGTATTCCTCCCGTGTTCCTCACGTATTTCTTGCTTGTTCTTCGCGTATTCCTAACGTGTTCCTCACGTCTTCCTCGAGTGTTTCTGCGTCGGTTGTTTTAGAAACGGCTATCCTGAGAGAGTTCACAGACTTTGTAAATTAAATTAAAAAACGGAGTGACGACTCGTTGTTTGTTTGTAACGACATTTTTGACTACTAATAAGCTATAACATATACATAATTGACGTACTAAACCTGTTTCATAGGAACAAAATGTGGGTGGGAAATAGAACACCGTAGTAATCAAGGAGAAAATAAAGTATCTGGCAATCCAAACTCAGGGAGTTAACGCTTTACAAGACTCTCGGTAGATGACATAACTTCAGACAGATGGGGAGAGCAAGAGGGTGAGAGAGCGACAGAGACTGAGAGAGTGACAGAGAGATAGAGAGCGGTAGAGAGAGCAGGAGAGAGCAACAGAGAGCGCGAGAGAGAATGCGAGAGGGAGAGAGAGCGAGAGAGAGACAGAGAGAGTGAGAGAAAGACAGAGAAGGAGAGAGAGATCGCGCGAGATAGAGAAACAGAGTGCGAGAGAGACAGAGAGAGAGAGAGGGCGAGAGAGACAGAGAGAGCGAGAGAAATAGTGTGTAAGTGGCAGAGAGAGTGAGTGAGAGAATGCGAGACAGAGCAGCGCATGCGAGAGAGAACGATAGAGGGCGACAGTGAGCGAAAGAGAGAGAGTGAGAGAGCGTTCGAGAGTGAGTGGGAGAGCGACAGAGATTGACAGAGCGCGACAGTCATAGATAGGGAGCGGAAGAGAGAAAGAAAGTGAAAGCAAGAGAAAATGCGAGGTATCAAGCTAGAAAGAACGAGAGAGACAGCTAGAGAGAGCAGGAGAGCATGCGAGATATCGAGAGAGAGCGAAACAGCAGCGAAGGAGAGAGCAAGTGGGGGAGAGTGAGCGATAGAGAGAGTGAGAAAGCTTGGGAGAAAGTTTGACAGTGAAAGACAGGACGAGAGAGAGAGAGAGAGAGAGAGAGAGAGAGAGAGAGAGAGAGAGAGAGAGAGAGAGAGAGAGAGAGAGAGAGAGAAAGCGAAAGAGAGAGAGAGCGCGCGATAGAGAGGGCGCGCACAAAAAGAGTGAGAGAGTGACATAGCGAGAAAGAT
>CAJHNH020001258.1:210000-222500 GCA_905116865.2 Candidula unifasciata | reverse complement strand
TGCTATAAAACGAAAATACTTTAAAATTGTGCAAACAATCTTCAGCGTTGGAAATATACGAAACAAATTCTAATATTCTATTTTAAAAGTCTACATTATAGTTGTAATCATTTTAATGAAGCTTAAAACAATAAAAGTACAATCGTCAATATTTGAAAATGTGACAATCTGCCATTTAGTGGGTGAAATAAAATACACTATTTACTTTATAAAGATAACACAAAATAGGCACACAAATGTTAGTATGTCTAACAGAGTTGGAAATGGAAAAGATTAACATTTGTTGACTCAGAAAAATCCCATTAGCATCTTATGGTTTATGACATGTTTCGTTGTTTTTATACTCGCTCTCGTCACGGATAGTTAGCGTCTTTTTCGAATATTCTACAGGTTATTTATGTGGGTTGAGAAAAGAACAACCAGACGTATGGGCTGGTACTGCACCAACAATGAAAAAGTTGGACGTGGTCAAGGCTCGTTGGGGGCAATCAAACCGTGCAGAAACACAAACAGTATATCACGGCCCAAAACAAATAGTGCAGTTCGGAGTGTGACAAGGGGATCTGGCAGACATTCAACGCTTACAGGAAAAGCATGCTATTATGTCGTGGCCATTCAAACTGCACTGGCTGCTGAGATTAATGTCGTGGCTCTTATGAGAATGACCCTAATGCTGTCTGTCGGTTTTCAACTCAGTTCAACAGGTTAACAATCCCTTTATCACCCGTCTGTCACGTATAATGTCGTCAATAGTTTCTGACACAGATTGAGGGGGGGGGGGGGGGGATATCACGATTCAAAACTGTCTATTAGTTTTTCTGGGGTCTGCGTAGTCTCGAGACATAGTGTTCGCCTCGAGTGCTAGAGGTTTCTCGTTCAAGCCCCGGTAGGGGCTGGGATTTTTTTTTTACGTAGACTTCTAGTAATTTCTCCCTGGTCTCTGATTAGTACGACCGGACGCCCGTGTGTATTGCTGCGCACGTAAAAAAATCTCTTGGCCTTTGGAAATCGAAAAAAGTTGCCTAACGGCGCTGCCCGGGCAAAATTGGGAGTTTAAAATCTACCCAAAAGTATTTCAGGATCCTCGACGGTGCCACAGAGTTCGGGCACTGCGATGAGACTCTTCGGACTCAGACTTGAGTTAGAAGAAGAAAGGAGCACTTGTGGGTTACACTGTGTGCCATGATGTTGATCCGTTAAATAAACATAAACATATTAGTTTTTTTCCTCGTCTCCATCTTTCCCCTTTAATCTGTTTCTGTCAGGCTTGTCCGTTTCCTGCCTTTTCATGACTTGACCAGAGAATCTGGATCACTTTTGTTTTCTCCAGTGGGCAATTTTTGGTTCTTTCCCAATATCCTACCCCCAAACAGGGGAAATCCACAGGTCACGGGACAGTCTAATATTCCAGGGGCATTTCATTTGCCGTGCAGTTTTGTGCGGTGCCACCCTCTACAATATTGGACTGTCCCGTGATGTCATTTGGGGGTATGATAGTGGGAAAGAACCCAGTTATTTTGTTTGTTTCAAAGTTTACTCTTGTCTCGATAATTTCGTTATTTATATAATCACGTGCGATTACTTAGCTTAAACGATAGTGATTATTTCACAACGCAATCCTCGACCTACGTATATCAGTACTTGGTTTAAAGACAGACCATTCAAGGCTACCGGCTTCCTGTTGTAGGGTTTCTGACAGAAAGATCGAAGAGAAAAAAAAAAGACAAATGAAAACAGTGAAACTGTGAGTAGGCATAAATACGGTTAAAATTTTCAAGAATATTTAATTAAAGATTGCATCAATTTGATCAACACCTGGCATTTTAAATGGAACATGTTTTTACCGCATGCTGTTTCAAAGGCGAGCAAACATATGCTTACTTACATATATGCCTACTTACTAACTGACGTACATAAATATTCACGCAGGCATGCACTCACACACGAACACACACACACAGACACAGAAAAAAACATAGTCTAAGAATTTGTTGATAACGAACATATGCGTTAATATGCTGCTAACTTGATAACTGTAAACACATTCCACTTTCAAGGGTACACAAACGCAGACACACACGAATACACATACACACAGAGGTACACTGAATCATGAAACGCTTATACTTTCTGATGCAGAGTCAAAAAAAAAGGTGGGGGGGGGGGGGGATAATATTAAATTGAAACTGATAGTACACGAAAGTCATTGAATACACTGAAAAATAGCATGCATACAAAAATATAAACTTCAAAGAAATATATTATAACGAACTATATGACCGAGAAAATCAACACTTCTAACATGTACAGTTGTGATAGTTCTCTTGCTGTGATAGATCGCTTGCTTTGATAGTTCGTCACTTGATGTGATAGATCGCTTGCTTTGATAGTTCTCTTGCTGTGATAGATCGCTTGCTTTGATAGTTCTCTTGTTGTGATAGATCGCTTGCTGTAAGAGTTCGTCGCTTGCTGTGATAGATCGCTAGCTGTGATGATTTGCTCGCTGTGATAGTTCCCTTGCTGTGATAGTTTGCTCGCTGTGATAGTTCCCTTGCTGTGATAGTTTGCTCGCTGTGATAGTTCCCTTGCTGTGATGATTTGCTCGCTGTGATAGTTCCCTTGCTGTGATAGTTTGCTCGCTGTGATAGTTCCCTTGCTGTGAGAGTTTGCTCGCTGTGATAGTTGCAGAAATGATAAAACGGACACTTAAATTGTGTATTACACAGGTACTCCTCATGAGTGCAGGATTAAGACTTGATGAAGTGCTAAACTACACAAAGCCATGAGGCCCCTAACGTTTTGAATGACACTAGCTAATCTAGGACAACTTAAAAATATATACGCTTTTGAAATATATAAATAATGGGAATATTGTGTTGTTTAATTTTTATTAAAAGCAATAATAAAGAATGTGATTGCAAAATCACATAAATTATTTTATAAAATCATCTAGAAGAGTCTAATTTACAATCAAAACTGCTCACAGAGAAGTATGGCGATCTTGCTTGGAAACTTCTACATCTCAACTAGAAGGGGAGCCACTAAGTAAGTGAGTAAGTTAAAATGAAATTGCATAACAATATTTTAAAGGAGCATTATATTTGAAAACAAAAATTAGGACTTTTTAAGGCCCCTGCAGACTTTGAGGCCCCGATATGTAGCTTATTCAGCTTATACTTAAGCACAGCTCCATATATTCCATTTAGAAATAACATTGAGATAATGTGCGCTTAGATGTGCTTGGATAACACAGTATCCAGCATATCTTACTGTGATCATGAGCTGGAATCCCCACCGCAACAAATTTAATCAAATCTAACCTATACTCGATGGCTCTGTGGCTAAGTCGATGCGAACGCTTCGTAATGCCGGGATGCCGGGTTCGATCCCAGCTGCGGGCCATGCGCCTTGCGTTGGTTTCGACAGTGGTATCAAGAAAGCCGACCGTCCAGTAGGGATTGGCAAACTACTGGACGTACATTTGCCTAGAAAAACCACACAACGGCCAGGGGCTGTTGGGGTTGGTTCTGCGACGTCATGTAAAGGATACGCAACTAACCTGGTGTCAGTTGACAGGCTTGAGGCGAGTTCTGTATTCTTTAGATGTGGATTCAAGCTGTATGACAGACACGGCTAAGAAAGACACTTAAAAGGGCTACCTAGTTGATCGGAAGGTCATGGGTTCGTTTCCTATCAGCGCCAGGCTTTTTTTTTTTTTCAATTTCGAAAATGACTTTGGCTCGCAGGTCGACCAAGCTCTGAGAAATAATGGTGGTCGGCGTGATGCTGACTACACTGCCCACCAAGTGCCGAATGGTCTATAAAATATAGGTTTAACCCTATATGCCCAATACCCCTGAAAGTCAAGAAAAAATAGTAAAGGATCATTTTCCACGCCTTTAGGCGTATTAGGCATATAGGGCTAGACCTATATTTTATAGAACAAAGGCACAAGATGGGTGATGTGGTCAGCATCACGGCTCTACTTCCCGGGACTGCAGCCGGTACCCACTTAAGGTTGGGTCGACCTGGGAGCCAACGTCATTTTTGAAGAAAAGTCCGGCTCCGCCAGGGAGCGTACCCACGACCTTCCAAATCGCACGCGAGCGTCTAGCTGCTACGCCACGGCGACTCCCAAAACGCCTGAAAGCGTAGAAAATGGTCCTATAATTGAGTTATACCCAGTCTGCATCTTAGTAGTTATTTCTGCAGCAAAGCGCCGTCGTCATTTGGAGGTGACAGGTTCGATTCCCGTCATGGCAACTAAAGCTTTTGATTGTTATGTTGCTAGTGTGTCTTTTATCTTCCTATTTCTTTCTTTGAGTGCATATCATTACATGTATGTTTATTTTGTATAATGTTTTCAAGGCATCAAGAGTTTCCCACCTGTTTATTTGTTCTCCTATTCTAAGAAAGACAGCCGTCAATGCAGAGACTGGTCACCCAGGAGTATAATGCAACATAGTTTATGTGACGTTCTGTTCACTTTCTTCCCCATGGCAACGTGTTTACCTTTAAAGAAAGATTTTGGAAAAATCCTAACATCCGCCAGTTTAAGTCAGCCCTTCAGTGTGTTTTTTTTACTCATAAGAAAGCAGACATTGAATTATTGGGTGCATAAACGCACGAATGGATGAGTGGAAGGATGGATGAATAGATGGATGGATGAGTCAAGAGATGAATCACTGCAATCGAGACATTCCCATACGTGATTCGTCCATTTCATCAGTTGCCAGTGAAGAGTCCCGATGCAGATGATGCCAGTTTGAACCTGACTGAAAATCCGTATATTTCCCCTCGAGGTAGGTCACCCCTGATCAACTGCTCACTTGCATCTGAATGTGTTTAGCCAATTATGGTTCGATGTGCTCTGTTGCTCAGTGCACTATATCACGAAGTGCTTTCATCCCATCTGATTGTTCACAAAGTAACTCGCCGCCAAGAGAAGCGACAGCAGCCAGTCTACCATACTGTTAGTTTTCTCTCAAACCCGCATGTCCTAGCCAGATAATCTTAGATATTCTCTTCACCTGTTGTAAGCAACTATAACTTAGCACACACCAAAACCCCTTCAGTTTTAAACTAAAACAAAAAATATGAAAGAGTTAAAACAATTGCTAGTTTATCATAAATCACTCCTCCAAATCAGTAAGGAGATAATAAAAAGCATGGCTGCAAACAACTCCAACATTCATCGACATACTCGAAAGTCCCGCAGTGCTGTTGGCAAACATCCGATAGAAGACAGTGGTTAGACAAGGAGCTAAGGAATTCATTCGGAAAACTGTATCAGGAATGTTACTACTGCCATAGCGATAACTGTAGATATGACGAGGAAACGAGAAGGCGCATGTAGTGCAGCACCCTTGTTGCAGCCGTCATGGCGACATCCTTCCAGGCATCCTGTGATCATCTGTTCCTTGTCTCCAAAGAAGTACCGGATGTCGCCGCAGTGGCTCCCCCAATCGGCGTCGCTGCAGTCTCGTACTGTGACTTTAATACCATCCGCTGAAGAGAGAAAGAGAGAAAAAAAAGGTTTAGTTGTTAGTGCGTTGGGATGGTTTAACTTCGTCGCCTTTATTGTCGCCACCATTAGTATTATTATCGAAATAATTATCAAAGATAAAAAACATGAAATTTTGGAAGAGAAATAAACAACTTCAAGTGAATCAAACGCTAAAGAAATAACACTAGGGTTTGATAGGACACACGTTAAGAAAGCATGGAAACCAGGTGAAGGAGGAGTTATCAAAGTGACCGCTATCCTCATTCACATTGTCACACTTATTGTCAAAAGCAACAGCAACAAAACCAACAACACCCACATTATTGTGATCGGTTGCTTCATTATTTAGATCTCTATTGTTGGTCAAATATTCGCTGCTCGCCGGCGCAGTTGGTTAAACCTAACTGTGCGGCGACTGGGTGACGAACTCCTTGTGGTCCGGGTTCACGCCCGGGGGTAGGCAGAAAAGCCACCTTTCTCCCAGATTTACGGTATCTATCTTGGAATCAAGGCCGAAGGATTGCGATATCCATAGTACCGAGCCAAAAGGTTAACAAATCATGGTTTCTAGATATAAAAAAAAAAAGTCACATACCAGTAGTAATATATTCTTGATTAATATCCTAATTCAGCATCAACGCCTTACTAATAATAACAATAATTATTATCTAAAGAAGAGATAGGGACACAAATGAAGAACCATGAACAATAGTCGGCACAGAACCGGTGAATGATTTCATAGAACATCAAAGAATCAAATGGTTTGGTTACTTGGTCAGAATGAAGCAGTTTCCATTTTCCTGTATTGCAGTTTCCAGTACTGTTTCCATTGCAAGGTGCAGACGCCATTTTGAGGTCACATGTTCGATTCCCAGCACAGTAACTAACGCTTTCGATTTTTATGTTGTCTAGTGTGTCATCTACCTTTCTGCCTCTTTCTATGAGTGCCGATCTGTACATTGTCTTGTTGTTTTTTATACATGAGTACAGCAGGCTACAAGATAAGAGGGCAACCAAAAAAAAAAAAAAGAGATGGGTGGAGGAGGTGAAAGAGACATACTACAGACACGCAATATGACATTAAAACAAGCTAGGCCGCGCAGTAGAGGTTAGATGCTCGCCTGCGGAGCGGAGGATAGTGGATTGGCTCCCTAGAGAAGACGGACTTTTTTCAAAAACAACTTTGGCCGCCAGGTCGACCTATCCTTGAGTGGGTATCAGGTGTAGTCCTGGGAAGTAAAGGCGACCGGCGTGATGCTGACCACATCACCCATCTTTTGCCCTGGTCTACAAAATATAGATCTAGCCCTATATGCCCAATACGCTTTAAAGTGGAAAAGGGCCCTTTACTTTTACGCAACTAGCAAACGACAGGATCCCGTCGAGCACTTTTGGCCTCTCTAATCAACGTTCTTTTCAGGGTTTCTTTTGGACATCCTCGCTCCCGCAATCCATTTATTTCCCATTTTAGTGCCTGTCTGACACAGTCTTCTTGTCAGACTTGGACAATGACAGAAAACAAAAATTACATCAACCGAAATGAGATTTTTACGAAGGGCTATCAATATAACAAGAAGAGGTAAGATCGAAAGCAATTGTTTGTTTTAGTATCCAGAAGCCATGAGTTGTTAACCCTTAGGCTCGGTATTATGGATATTGTAACCTTTCGGCCTTGATTCCATTGTAAATACCGTAAATCTGGGAGAAAATGTGGCTTTATTGCCTACCCTTGGGATTGAACCCGGACTACAAGGAGTTCGTCACCCGGTCTCCGCGCAATCCGTTTCAGCCAATTACGCTAGAGAGCCGGGATTCAAAAACAATTAAATGTGAAGAAAAATTAGGGTAGCAACAAGTCCGGATCTCATTAGAAGACATTAGGTGAAACTGGTCATGTAACGGATGTCCGCAGACAGTATACAACAATAGGCAATGATCTACATACCAGGCAGGAAGTAAAAAAGAGGCCGCCCATGGGAGTCCCAGTTTATAAGGCACATAAACGGGAATTTCCCGAAAATTATACTTCGCATCGACCCTGCAAGGTATAAGAGGATCAAGATGAGATGAATGCCTGTTTGAGGATTCTTTGATGGCTTTAACTCAGGATGTGTCCAATGTAACGCCATCTTCTCTGTCTTCTCGTCACCAACATCACCATGTAACGTCTGTATTCTATTCATTACGTTTTCAGCCCCCCCCCCCAACACACACACACACATACGCACAGACACACACACAGTTTTTATTTTTGTAAAGGGAGAATTGCGTGTTGTAGTGCTGTTTTTGTAAAGCACGCCAGTTTCAGCGCGCAATTTGGCATGTCTCCTGACCTCATACTGGCCAATTTTCACCACGTGGTCTAGCCATATTCATCAACGGTTTCTAAATATAAATAGTGAATGTAGGCCATTATTACTGGGCGAGAAATTGTGTTTCAGTTTCTCCTTTAAGAATTCAGTGTTTATGGACAACTGTTCAACAAAAATAAGAAAATGGGGAAACGAGCACCAAGAAGAAAATCTATAAAAGCTGTGTTATTGTGGGAAATTATCTTTTGTTACTTTTTCATTCAGGAACTGCGTCGGCGGTTAAACAAGTCAAAGTCTAACAAGCCGTCAAAATAATATAAAAGTTGTTTGGCGTCACCGAGCGGTGTTCAGAAAATAAATTGTAATTTTCATATCCAGACAGACAGGGAGACGGATGCTGATAAAGACTAGGAAAAAGCATGGCTACTAACAAGCTAGAATTATTATTGTTCAAGAGTCTAAAGACCACTTCGGAACCAGGAGCATACCTCTTTCAGTTAACATTACTATAGTCCGTTCAAAAATTCATGAACATGAAGAGATTTTAATATTTTGGAAACTAACGGAGCGAGTGTAATGAAATTTGGTATGACATAACAACAAACATACAGTACCTGGGCAGATAATCTGGATGTTACCAATTTTAATCTTATGTGGAGTCATATGCTTACTCTGTTGTTGCATACGATCACACAGCGTACAACAACTTTTAGGTTTTTCATTGACCTCTGTTGCTGTCTTGCATGCAGCGTTTGTGGTCTTAGTTACCGTTACAGTTTCATTACCCTTTTCCTTGATGTATTTATATATATATCAAGTAAAATACATTAGAACATGGATGGTTGATGCAAACATTCAAATATTCACGCATACCAAGCAGACACATGCATACAAACACTAACACATATATTCACACTCATACACCCATACATACTCACTCATATACATACACCGTAATACATGCACAATGATACATACACACCGAAATAGATTCATGTATAAACAGACATACACACACACTCGCACTGATACATATATTTACATGTACACTTATGCAGACCCATACATTGACATACAGACTCATGCTTACACACACATACATACACACTCACACATGTACGAACACTCACACATACATATACTCAGACATACACACTCTCGCATTAATACAGACGCACTCACAGACTCACACATACACATACATACATTCATACACATACACTCAAGTATATGCACACTCATACAAACCCATACATTCACAAACACATACATATATACATTCCCACCTGCACATGCATACAGATGCATACACTTACACTCATACGATATCAACCGTTTTTTCAATGCTCAATCTACGAAGGCTCAGGTAGCTGAGTCACACATGGAGTACTGAGGGCGGCAGAGTCGCTAAGGACCTCTGTGGTGAATTAAAGACGCGTAGAAGCTGTCAAGGCTGACCTCTACTACCATATAAAGATGTCTGCAATGACCTCAAGGAGAACTGGCTCATAAACAGCATCTTCCTTCAAAAGCTGGGGTATTTTGGACATGTCAAGCGTTGTGGTATTCTGGAAGGAACGGTGATACAGGGTGAAGTTTCCGGAAAACGAGGCTTAGGTCGGTCTCGGCGAAGCCGGACACAGAACACAGAAGATGCACTAGGTATAACAGCACACAGGGCAGGAGAACTGGCTGGAGAAAGAGAGACTTCCAGGCGCGTCTTGAAGAAAGCGACGTTCTGTAAAGTACATCCTGGTTCACTGAATGATTGATTGGCTGACTGGTATCAGAGCCGAGTTAACAGCCGTATGGGTCCCTGTGCAAACCAGTGTAATGGGACTCTACGACAACCCTCACCAGAAGGACATTTTTATTTATGGGATGTCACTTGACATACAAACATTAGCATGAGACCCTTATGCTCGTGGGAGCCACGGGAAGTTGCTTGGTGAGCCCATACGTTAAGATGGAACTGACTATCAAGATGGCAAAGCATGGGAAGTATTTTCAGTTCTTATGTTATTTCAGTTGTAACATATGCCAGTGAAAGTTGAAAAACCACTGAAGATATGGAACGAAAGTTAGATGCACTCGACAATAAATGCTTGAGGAAAATGATGAATATAAAGTAGGATGGCGGCGTCCGTGGCTAAGGCGTTGCGAGTCCGACTCGTAAGCCAGCTTACCGCGATCGAAACCCACTGCAGGCTGCGTGGATTTTTGTCGTGGTACGGGACGTCGCAGGTCGACCCAGCCTAAAATGGGTACTAGGATGGGCTGTCCTGGGAAAGTAAAGACAGCCGGCGTAATGCTGACCACATTACCCACAGAGTGCTGATGGTCTGTAAAATATGGGACGCTCTGCCCATATGCCCGATGCGCCGAAAGGCGTGAAAAGGGATCTTTACTTTACTTACTTTACTTAAAGTAGGATGTATTCAATAGGAGTGAAGATTGATTTGATTTGATTTGATTTAAGAACCGACATCACAGCACTCGGGGCATTCCCATAAGCGCTCCGTCCCCATCTTCAGCAGCCAGCGAAGAGTTCCGATACTAATGGTGCCAGTAGCTTTCTGATTAAACGTCCGTCTTGCCTTTCCTCTGAGCCTTGAGCTTCTGCCAGAACCTCTCGTCACCCCCAAATGCATCAATCTCACCAGACTGTGGTGATCCATCTGCTCCTCTGTATTGCACACGCTCTCCCACAAGGCACTAACCACGTCTGTCCTATCATGTAGCAGTATTCCACCAAGTTGTGCAGAGCCAGCCGGTCTGTCCGCCTGTTCATTTCCCAACACACTGGCGTGACCCGGTGAAAAAATCCAGACAATAGACCTCACTCGTGTCCTCCGCAGCGAATCATGCCACTCTGCACGAAGCATACTTGTTCTGATCTTCCTCAGCATGCTTTCTGAATCAGTTACAATTACAATGTGTGTGTGTGTCGTGTGTGTGTCGTGTATGTGTCGTGTGTGTGTCGTGTGTGTGTCGTGTGTGTGTCGTGTGTGTGTGTCGTGTGTGTGTCGTGTGTGTGTCGTGTGTGTGTCTGTGTGTGTGTGTATCGTGTGTGTATCGTGTGTGTGTCGTGTGTGTGTGTGTCGTGTGTGTGTCGTGTGAGTGTCGTGTGTGTGTCGTGTGTGTGTGTGTCGTGTGTGTGTTGTGTGTTGTTCGTGTGTCGTGTGTGTATCGTGTGTGTGTCGTGTGTATGTGAGTGTCGTGTGTGTGTCGTGTGTGTGTCGTGTGTGTGTGTCGTGTGTGTGTCGTGTGTGTGTCGTGTGTGTGTCGTGTGTGTGTGTCGTGTGTATGTCGTGTGTGTGTGTCGTGTGTGTGTGTCGTGTGTGTATCGTGTGTGTGTGTGTCGTGTGTGTGTGTGTGTCATGTGTGTATCGTGTGTGTGTCGTGTGTGTGTGTGTAGTGTGTGTGTCGTGTGTGTGTCGTGTGTGTGTCGTGTGAGTGTCGTGTGAGTGTCGTGTGTGTGTCGTGTGTGTGTGTGTGTCGTGTGTGTGTGTGTCGTGTGAGTGTCGTGTGTGTGTGTGTGTGTGTGTTGTGTGTGTGTGTCGTGTGTGTGTGTGTCGTGTGTGTATCGTGTGTGTGTGTGTCGTGTGTGTGTCGTGTGAGTGTCGTGTGTGTGTCGTGTGTGTGTGTCGTTTGTGTGTGTGTGTGTGTCGTGTGTGTGTGTGTGTGTGTGTCGTGTGTTGTTCGTGTGTGTGTCGTGTGTGTGTGAGTGTCGTGTGTGTGTCATGTGTGTGTCGTGTGTGTGTGTCGTGTGTGTGTCGTGTGTGTGTCGTGTATGTGTGTCGTGTGTGTGTGTGTCGTGTGTGTGTCGTGTCTGTGTCGTGTGTGTGTCGTGTGTGTGGGTGTATCGTGTGAGTGTCGTGTGTGAGTGTCGTGTGTGTGTCGTGTGTGTGTGTCGTGTGTGTGTCGTGTGTGTGTCGTGTATGAGTCGTGTGAGTGAAGCAATAAGTGAAATGACTGGGCAGCTACTAGTACCACTTACAAAAAAGAGTTTGGGAGAACAGAAAGCTCACGAAAAACACAAACTCTTGTATATCAGGCTTGTGTTCTCAGCACTCTGCTTTATGGCAGTAAAACTTGGTCAGCTCAATTGCACCAGGAGGAACGGCCAAAAAGCTTTCACATGCGAGGCCTAAGAAGAATACTTGATGTTACGAGGCAGGACAAAATCACAAAAACTTAGGTATTGGAAATAGCAGGAATTACAACAGTGTCCTAAAGGCTCAGGTGGCTTGGTCACACCTGGAGAATGGAGGATGGCAGATCCCTACAGACATCGTTTATGGTGAATTAAAGACGGGTAGAAAATGCTGAGGCCGACCTCTACTACGTTATAAAGATGTGTGCGAACGGGACATGAATGATACAGGTACTGAGGTGGACTCGTGGAACAAAATGCCATGGAGCGTGTTGTGTGAAAGGGGCACATTAGGAAAATATGAAAATGAATGAAAGGAGACTGCAGAAAGGATGAGAGCTGAGTGTCTGAGAAGAAATAGACTCAACACAAATGTTGACAACAACATTCCAGACATCCCATGCTATAATTGTGAAAGACTTTTCTTAACGTGGGCGGGTCTTGCTAGTCACTCTCGCCATCGCCATGGGCTGTGAGTCTCATGCCTTCTCATAGTGCAATAAAGCACTATCGTTTGGAAAGAAGG
>CAJHNH020001258.1:205000-207500 GCA_905116865.2 Candidula unifasciata | reverse complement strand
AAGGTTCTGGTTGCTCCTCCACTACTGAAATGCAGTCCTGCTCCAGAACCTGAGTGTTGCGTGTGCATCAGTTTTACAGATCGTATTCTCTTGAATACAGACTGTTGGTTCCTTGCCTCTCCGGCAGATGCACTCAGACTTCAAAGGAAGCTCCCCCATTAGTCGACTCTTACGACATGCTTTTGGGGAGGCAGTGGCTCTATTCTTGTTTTCCCCACAATGGGGCCCCGGAACCCACACGGGGGTGAGTGTCGTGAAATGATAGCCATTACGCATCGGTCTGTAAGGCTGATAACCTGACTTACCTGTAATCTGCACAAAATTCAAACTTGGACTCGCCCAGAAATATATAGTCCCTTATATCTATATATATAGGCCTTTATTGGACAACATTATTATGTCTACTTTTTCTGGTTACTTTAACTAAACTCCACTTTTAAATGTATATATCTTCGATATATATTAAGGGAGTTATTTGAGGTTTCGTGGAAACCGATTTACTCCTTGCTCATGTATACTAGGAACTTCTTTTTGCACCAACGCCTGAAGTGTCTAAGTGACTCTATTCTCTTTGCCAGTTTCCTAGCGTCCAGACGTGTCAATCTATGCCTGTATTATTTCATCTTTCAAGGCGATCTGGAATGTCTCAGTTTTTACATATGCTTGGGTAAGTTAATAATAGTTTACGAGTACCTAAAATGATGTCTGTAAAGTAGTCACTGCTGTAGAGAGATCAGTATCGGCTGTGTGATCACACTTAGTTCGACCGTTCTTGATCGCTAGAGAAGCGGATTCGAACGTAGACCTTCCCCTGTACAGACTAAATAGCTTATGCCCTCAATAAACCACCCATACTGGTAAAACTTAATACCCTTACAAGTGTGTACGTTTTAAACTAACTAGAGAAGTTGTGCATACCAAATGGGGACAGAATTAGGTCAGGACTTTGTTAACCAAAGTATGTGTGTGTTTGACCCAGATCAATGAATGCTAGGGCGAGCGTTGGGAAATCTACGGAATGCAAGTACTGACAGTAAATATTGGTGTCTGTGTGTAGAGGGAGGGGGAGAGAGAGAGTGATATATGTGTTAGAACACTTTATATATCTCCACTGTATATCTGACTTGCCTTCTCTTGCACTAAACAGACAGATGAATATAGGAGACTTATGTCTCTTGGTCTGGAGAGGCAATCTGAGGAATGAAACAGGAGAGCAGGGGGGAGTCAGCAGATGGGGGTTGATGACTGATGCTTGTTCTGTCTTTCCTGTCAAGATGTTACCCTCTTGGTGATGACTAATTTTGAGTTATTTTCTTGACAGGATGTATCTTTTGTGAGGAGCTGGCAGAAGTTTCACAGTCCAACCAACACCCATCAAGCAATCAAACAACCCTAAACTAACTGTACCCACCAGCTAACACCTGTGAAGGTTCCTGACATCTCCAACATGTGGGAGATGGTACCTCAAACAGCCTACCAGTGCTAGAGCTTAGGGTGGCTCAAAAACAATGTGTAGTCTACTTGGTGATAGAGACTTGCTAAGTACCAGTGCAGTATTGTGTCCTCTATGGTGAGGTACTCTCTGACTATTTGATCCAGTGGAGCAGAATTTCCAGAATCAAAGACAGTCGAATCATCCGGAGCTGAAGGAGGCATCATAGACAGAAAGGATAGAAGCTAAGTCTGATGCTTCATGTGCTGTTATTTTCCTCACAGCTCATTTGTTTCCAATGATGACATATAGTCACCTCCAGGACCGGCTGTCTGTATAGCTTCCTTGGGATCTAGACATTAGTTGCTGAGATTCTTTCACTGATAGCTGGAATTCACTTCAATATTATATGTACAAATATTATACTAATTACATGCAATCACTTTCATGGCTGACTTAGGTTTCTCTATTTCACTTTTTTAAGTGTTTAGCAGTTGTATGTGTATGTATCTTCATTATATGTGTTAACATGGTTATGATAATGACTTATCATAACCTGGGGGCTTTCTTTAGTAAGTAGTGGGGGTGTCCAGCCAAGTGTGCCTAGAAATATTGTATTCATATACTGATATATTTTGTAGTGCCAATACTTGAGTTGCCCTACTCCAGAGATAAGTTGAGCGTATATTGGCCACGGGGAATCCCTTAGACCAATACGAGCCAAACGACTCAACATAATTATCTCTGTGTGCTGTTGGTTCTGAAGGAGAAATCCTTACATTAGGCACGCGACAGGAGTGATATGTGACAGTGAGATCGCGCTTGTGTACACAGGAGCAAATCCAGAAAACTCGTTTCAATCGTTCATGAATGGGTCAGTCAAGGATAAACCCACAGCAAATTAGAAAGAGAGTGAAAGACGATTGTGTTGTATATGGCGTACTGAAAAAAGCTGAAAATAATAAAACTATAATGTCCTTTTACGGGACATTGTATGGTGAGAGAGAGAGAGAGAGAGAGAGAGAGAGAGAGAGAGAGAGAGAGAGAGAGTTCTGAGAGAGAGAGATA
>CAJHNH020001258.1:192500-200000 GCA_905116865.2 Candidula unifasciata | reverse complement strand
TGGTTTGTCAGCCTCTAGTTATGTTTCAATTTTTCACACCAAGATACCTCCACAAATGCTACAGTTTCTTTTTCAAAGTTCATACAAGAGACTCTCAGCACAAGGCTCGAACTCCGCAGCAAGATATCTGTAGGAATCAATGTTGCCGAACATCATCTTTGGTAGATTTGTAAATTTTACCTTTCATCGAATTGGATCTGGTGATTGTCATAAAAAGAAGGATGTACGATTACGTCATTGCTTTTTTTTAAAACACACACACACACAGAAAAAGAAAGAAAGAAAGAGAGAGAGAGAGAGAGAGAGAGAGAGAGAGAGAGAGAGAGAGAGAGAGAGAGAGAGAGAGAGGAGTTGATTTGTCTCCATTTAAGTTACCCTACGTCTGGCCAAGTTTTCAAAACAATTTTTTCACACACAGAAGGTGAACGCCCAAGCAAACGCTATTCAATGCACACCGTCGGTGTTTTAACCCTACATCTTATAACACTTCTAGCAAAGCTACACAAACTGATTCAATTCACTGAACACACTTGTGTTCCGCCATTAACGTAGCCTACGTCTGCAGCACTCAACTCAACCGAGAAATCATTTCACAAACATATTAAGGTTTCAATGACGCTGTACACGGGTGGCAAATTACATCAATCTAATGTCTACAGAAATTAAGTAGCAAATTGTGCCCGCTGAAAATGTGTAACCATAGTGTAAAAATAAACATTGGCATGTACAATTCGTAACAGTTGCGCCAAAATAAACATTGACACTTACCATTTGTATTAGTCGTGTCTAAATAAACATTGACATGTTTTAACGCAAGCAGACAAAACGGTAAATGAGGCAACCGGAAAGAGAAATTCCGCCATTCCATTAGCTGAACATTGCGTTTTCATTTTTTTTTTTTTTCACAGTACATACATGCAATAAAAGATGGCAAATAAAAGGTGTCCCTTTAGATAGGCTAATGCAGACATGTCTGCTTGGACATTGATTTTGTCCGTTTGTTTGACCGCCACTGTTCAATAACCTCGTTCGTTATTGTGAGAAAAATGGAGATAGAAAGGTCACGGCGTTAGTGAAGTAAAATAGATTCTATAGTCGCATCCTTTTTTCGAATGTTTTTTTATTCTTTTGACCATTACTCGGATCCAGAAAGGACAAAAGTTCGTAACTGTCACCGATGTGTATGCAGTTAGGGTTGACAAACGCATATATTTTTGGGCATTGTTTGGCTTGTTTGCTTCTTGGTAATGATTATATTCACAAGTTCTCAAGTTTCTTTCAGATCTCACAAGATAATCTCGACACAAAGCACGAACTCCGTAGGAGCGACGAGAGTAGATTTATTCATAGCAAACATTTGTTGTTTTTGTTTTCTGGTAGATTTTTATTTGTTTGTTTGACATTCAGCGAATATGATCAAGTGATTGTTATAAAAAAAAGTAATGTACGATAAAGCCATTGTTTTATGAAACACACATTTACGTAGAGAGGGACACACACACACACACAAACACGCGCGCGCGCGCACACACACACAGATATAGAGAGGGGAAAGGGAGAATGGGTGTCAAGATTTGTCGCCATTTAAATTACCCCAAGTCTGGCCAAGTTTAGAAAAACACAGCTGGTTTTTGCTTTTCTCCTTGTTTCCCCCTTTCCTACCCAAGTTTAGAAGCGGAATGCTTCCACAGCCTCCAGTCAATGCACACTGTCGGTGTTTTAACGCTACGTCTGAGACACAATCTGACTCGATTCATTGACCACAATTGTGTTCGGCCATTAGCATAACCGCTACAGCACTCAACTCAGCCGAGAAATCGTTCCACAAACGACATATTATCGTTTCATTGATGCCATACATGTGGTGACAATTTCCATCGGTCTAATGTCTGCAGGAGGAATTGAGTAGCAAATTGTGCCAGCAGACAGTTTGTAAGCGTTGCGTAAACATAAACATTTGCAGGTACAATTTGTAACAGCTGCGCTTAAATAAACACTTACATGCGCAGTATCTAAAGGTCGCGTCTAAAAAAACACTTACATGTACAGTTTCTAACGGTCGCGTCTAAATAAACACTTACATGTACAGTTTCTAACGGCCGCGTCTAAATAAACATTTACATGAACAGTTTCTAAAGGACGCGTCTAAATAAACATTTACATGAACAGTTTTTAACGGTCGCGTCTAAAAAACACTTACAGGTACTGTTTCTATCAGTCGCGTCTAAATAAACACTTACATATACAGTTTCTAACGGTCGCGTCTAAATAAAGATTGACATGTTAAATGCAACAGCCAAAGCGGGTAATATTGCTACAGGAAAGAAGGATTAACCACTGAATTAGCTAAACATTGTGTTTTTCCTTGAATGCTTCCACTGTTCTGTTGACTTCCTGTCCAATAAAGAGGATAGCCATGCACAATTTCAAGCTTCAAAGTTTTTTTTAGTTTTGATAGCGCTTTTCTGATATAGTTTTCACGTGTGAATGGAAGTCTTCGGTTTCACTGCAAAAGCCACCGAGTTACGTGCTTGCTGCAGCACTGTGAGCTATGTGTTTCATATGGAACGCCTTTCATTTTGTGTCACGGTTGAGTCGTGGTATTAAATATGGCGGGTAAGCGGTTTACGCGTGGTCTGGCGAAATACCTTATGCAATAATTTTGCGTGTGTGTGTGTGTGTGTGGCCACCTTATTGTGACCGACTACCACCAACGACAAACTGCATTTCCGGTGGCGACTGCTGGCTCTAGTAACTGACTTATGCATTTACTGCGCGCGTATTTTCTGGATTGTGCTAGGACTAACTGTTTTTGGTTCACTAGTTTTTTAAATAGGACATGAGGGATATTTCATCTGATTTTTCCTAACACAGGAACGGAGCCATCATGGGGTGATCCGACTACATTGAAGCTGAATCCTAATAACGGCGACGACTAGTGTGCATGCATGCACTAAAAGCTGGCAAACAGAAAGTGTCCATTCAGATAGGCCAAGGCAGAAATCTATGCTCGAACATTGATTTTGTCCGTTTATTTGGTCCGTTAGCCTTGAATTTCCTCGCTTGCTATGGTGAAAATACTAGAGAGATAAAAAAAAAAAGTACTGGCGTTTTTATTTTAAATGAAAATGGATTTTGCAGTCGTCACTTTTTTTTTTCATTTGTCCTTTTATCTCTCTTTTAAACTTTATTCAACCTGCCTGGGTTCACAGGGCTTCTTTATATAGGGGAGGGGAATTAGTCCCAAGGCCATCCCACCCCAACAGCATGTAGTAAAAGGCGAGTAATTAAGGGAATTTTCTTCTAAGTCAGAATGCATCTGCCTGAGAGAGGAGGAACCAACAGTCTGCATATAAATAAGCAATATGTGTAAAACAGATGTGTAGCAAAACTCAAGCTCTAAAACAGGTCCAAAGTCCAGAAGTGGACGAAGTTTACACCTGGTAAACTAATGAGAAGAAAACAAAGGTATGGTTACTGTCATTCCTATCACCGCTTGAATGCTTCCGTCTTTAAAGAATCCTACTACCACAAAGGTGTTTAAATTGTACAGACACACGTTTACTTAAGCTACACAAATTTATTCATTTTATTGACAATAGTTGTGATCGACCATTGGCTTACAACAACAGCAAATCCAATAGTTTGAAATAGTTTCACAAACAACATTTTAATGTTTCATTAATACCATATACTGTATCAAAGGGGTTCTCAAACTGGGTGTCACGGCACCCATGGGTTGCCGCGAACGTATGCCAGGGGTGATGCGGTATTATCAATATTTTTTTGTTTTTCAAAATCTGCTTGAGATCAGTGAAAACAGCCGTTTAAAGCAGAAACACTGTGAAGGAAGACAAGAAGAGTTCTGAATGCAAGAGAAAACAATGCTACTGGCAAGACCTCCGTGCATTCTCAATGTAGCTTTCTGGGTCAAGAGATCTGAGGGTAAATTAACTGAACTTCCCATATAAATAAATGAAATAATGAAACATACACCAGAACAGTTTCATTCATCGCATTAAAGGCAGCTAAGCATTAAATGTGTAGGGATGGTAGTGAAGTTTTATTTTTTGGTTTTACCTTACGAAATTATAACAGCTAGATAAAGATTAAAATTACAAATCCAATAGTACCTCATTTAAGCCTGTAAGTCGATTCTAAGCGGAGATATTAACATTTTAGTGGCGGATACCACCACAGAAAAATTGTAGTGGACATCGATAAAACATGGCTTCCGTCTGCGACCCAGTGAGATGAAATGACTCAATGTTTGATTTTACGGCCATAACTTTTTTGTTTCTGAACGAATCCCTTAGCAACCAAATATTGCTGGAAGCGCGACAGTTAGACCTAACTGTCTATGCACGTTTTAAAAACATATAATACATTATGCACATAATTAACATATGAAAATGACCGCCAGCTCACTATTTTCAAGCAAAACATTATACCTGTATGTTTATCCGCCAGCGAGCCTGGCGACATGCATATCAAATTGTGCGTCCAGACAAGGTGAACACAAAGATCATAAAAATATACCAAGGTCAGTCGACGTGACCTAATTAACATATAAAAATGGCCATCAATTGGCTTTCTTTCAGCAAAAACCGTATACATTTATAGTTGTCTGCCAATGAGTTTTGTACTGGAACCAACAGGGACAAAAAAATATACAAAGACCATAAAAACACATGCAGAAGGGAGCTAGAAAGTGAAGTTAAAAAGATAGGGAAGACACTAAGAGCAAATTTAATAGCAATGACTATAATGACAGCGTGAGTTGATTGAGGACTAATGCCCCATTAGGGCATAGAAGGCAGAAGAAAAAAGACACAGTTTGGCTATATGTTTTTTGACAAAATTGACATAGAAAGCGTATGAATGTGAATGTCTTTACAACACGAAGCACCTAAAAGTATCAACTAGTAATGATGCCACAGTGAGAAATGAATGATAACGTGCATACATGAGGGATAACAATAAATAGCAATAATGTTCTTACATTAAAAAAAAAGGGGGGGGGGGGATTGAGATAGATACATATGAAATGTAGACAGACAGACAGAGACAGCATGGATGATTGATATACCGTGGGATTTTGATGTGATTATACATTCACCACAGCTTCACACACGCTGCTGCTATATCTATAAAGCCACTATGGAAACATCCATCTAGCAGGTGAAGTAGTACAACAAGGATCATTGTTATACAGTGTTGTTTTCATATACATATCACTGCTTCTCTCTTGTTGTGTAGGAGTACATAAGACAACAGTCTAGGCATACACTAATAACAGAGACAGCATGGATGATTGGTATACAGTGGGATTTCATGTGATTATACATTCGCCACAGCTTCTCCGGAAAACAACTGCTATTGTGTAATGAAAAAAATAAAAAAAATTATCGTAGTATCCTTGTTTGCCCAGCATCCAAGAGCAAAACATTTACACTTGTATGCATCATGACCAGTCGACACACAGAGGACTGTATTTAGTGAATAGAAAATCACACAGAGACAGCTTAAAATTATATGGGATCTGAGCAAATTGAATGCATGAGACAGCAGAGATAGGAAATACCACAGGAGAGGACATACAGTGGGGGTAGCAACAAGTAGAAAGACAGAGACAGGTAAAAAATGAAAAGAGGCAGTGACCCAAGGTTTCATATTTTACTCTCCACAGATTGCTTGACTGTATCTTCCTCTTAATCTTTTCATTCAGTCTTTTCAAGGAAAACTGTGATCGTTGCTTTTCTCTTACCTGTATTTTTAGTTTTCGTATTTCCTGTTGTAAACGTTTCTTTTCACATTGCATATTCATAACTGTCCTTTGCTTTATGACACAGTTTTCACAATCTCTTTTAAGCTTCTTTCCTGATGGCAATCTGCATGATGGTGAAAAATGAGGTACATTTTTTAATAAAGACAACGGTGTGAGTGCTGATCTCTGTTGGGTATCTGGTTCTAATAATGGCTGCATTCCTGGCATACATGATTTAGAGTGCTGTATTGGTAAAGTATGTCCAGGTTGTGGATCAGGCATGACAGGGAGGCTAATGAATGTGATAGGAAATGGTTCAGGAAGAGTCCAATAAAAGACTGCAATTCTTTGTTAAACATTTTTTTAAATGCAAAATCAATCTTTTATATTTATGCAAACTAATTGTAAGACTTCCCTCATTCAAACACTTGCTGGGTTCTGCTGCCTGCACCAGACTTTGGACTTCACTTAAAACATTAGATATAGAATAACCATCCACTAGCAGCCGTCGAGCAATGTAGCCTTTCTGCATAGGGTATCCAGCTTTAAAAACTGAGAGATGATCTCTGAGATGCTTAGCTGTCCTTCTTGCCATGACTGTAAATATACAGTATAACTATTATAAGAAATACATAAAGACTGTCATATTGGAATAAGGTGCTTTCACTTGTAATAAACACAATTAAACTCTGTTTTAGATTAGATTTTATATGCTTTGTTCTAAAAAAAATGTTACATTCAGTGCCAGAATTTGTGAAATTCTTGATCAAGATATGGGCAGGTAAAAATATCTCCAACATAAAATTCTGTAAGCTCTAAATAATGGCAAACACATAAAAAAAATGGTACAATGTTTGTGGATGTTTAAAAAGTAACTCACATAACATTGTCAATTTACTAAGGATCCTAAGTTAATTACCAAAGAATCATCTTACCAATGATGGCCTAAATTAATTATTGGGATTTGGGGGTGATCAGGCAAAAATATCTAAAACATAGAATAAGAAGGGCTCTAAATAATGACAGATGCATGAAAAAATGCTTCAATGGTTGTAGATTTGTAAAAAAAATTCTTAAAATAACGTTAGCAAATTTATTAAATATTTTAAGTTAAATATAAAGCAGGAAAAACGGTCTCCTAGTGCAAACATATTGAATTTAAAGCGAAAACAGTGATGCCACTAAACAATTTTTTTAAACATCTGCGCATTTGCCAATGTTTGTGAAATTTTACACACTTATATAAAAATTAACGCAGAATTTAAAAATACAACAAACATTGCGGTAATCTGGCCAATTAAAAAGATATTTACGAAATTACTTACCGTTATGAATATAACATGAAGATCAGCATCACCAAAACAGAAATTCTGAAAATAAGTAGAACACCTAATATACTAACTATTCAAGTTAACAAGGAACAACTCAAACAAGTGCAGCAATTTAAATACTTGGGGAGCATCTTCACAGATGATGGAAGAATTGATAGGGAACTTGAGGCAAGATGTCAAAAGGCGAACTCAGTAACTTACCAACTCTCCCCACTGCTAAAACACCCAAGCATCACTATGGCACTAAAACGACAACTGATAAATTGCATATTTATACCAACCCTCTGCTACCAATGCCAAACCTGGTCCTTAACAAGAGCACAGGAGAAAAAGATCACGACGTGCGAAATGAGATGCTTACGTAAGGCTGCCAATGTCACAAGGAGAGACAGAGTTCGAAAC
>CAJHNH020001258.1:172500-187500 GCA_905116865.2 Candidula unifasciata | reverse complement strand
AGCGTTGCGACTAGACAGGCTTCATCAGCACATTATTTAAATATAAAGTACAACAAGTACGAACGGGAATGCACAACGTCACTTAACACAAAATCATTTACATGAAGTATGTCCGAGAGAAAATCACCCTTTTGTCTGGCCAGTAAGAAATCTGACACGTGTCTGACCACCGGAAATAAATACTAGCCAAATAAAAGCTGTGAACGACAAGGGCTGTTACTCCAGAATATTAAATAAAACTATGTTGAATGTTGAGTTTACTATGCGAATTGCTGCCTATTGGATAGATCGTGTAAAAAATGACCAGGGTTCATATGTCGATTCAGGCTAATCGGTACCATGAAATGCACCGACAGGGGGTCTGCTTGGGGTCGACCCTATCACCCATCGAGTGCCGTTAACCTTATACAAATTGTGGATCTGGCAACATAGGCTCAATGCACCAGTGACATGAAAAGATTCTTCCCTTTACTTAGTTTATTAGTCAGTTAAATTAACTAGCTAGTTAGCTCCAAGAACGTTTATTTGTCGATTAACTCAAAATTTATTAACAAAATATTACTCCAAAAAAGGCTGAAACGTTATTATGGCCGTTGTTTTAATATAATGGAAGGCGTGGTAAACGTTTAAACATATTACATATTTTCCTAAACCTAGAACTGACCTATTTAAAACAAGTTAAGTGTTCTCCGCAGCTCAATTGTTGAACTATCTTCCACAGGAAATTAAAAATATTCCTAGTCCCTACATACATACAATCTGATACTGTTGGAATATTATCTAAGGACAAATTACCTGCCCGAATAAATGACAAAAATGTTTTTGAAATAGCCTCCAACCCCTCTCCCCCCCCCTTTTTCCCCCAAATTGTATTACAATTACTACGGTTTACTATAGTTAGAAATGTGAACATTAAAGTGATTGTACTTGAACAGACAAGCGCAAGTTATTATTGGACGCCTTAGAACAGGACACAGTCGACTTTGCAGCCACATGTACACACAATTTTAAATCGGCGAATCAGCCATGTGGACTGGCACCTGAGACACCAGATCATATTCTCCCAGACTGTCACAAAGGCAAAACTTTTAGCCAAGAGAAACATCGGTGCAACTCAAACTTTACGGGTCGCTAAGTGAATTACAAAAGACAGTAAAGTTCATACTAGAGATAACATTGCAGATATAGATAATCTATTTCAAGCGAACGAAAGAAGAAGAAGAAGAATTGTACTTGTATTAAATATTTTGATGTTGCTTATATTGTTTAGGATTACTTGATGAATGATTGAAATGTTGTATGAAAGGGAGACGACTAGAAGGGCAGAATGCTAGGAAGGCCTGATGAACAAGTCTTAACCTTTTGGGGGAAAAGAAGTTTATTCGTTCGTTACTTAGCTAAATGTGTTAGTTATTTTGTTTAATTTAGCTTAGTTAGCTAGCTAGTAGTCGCTGTGCCTCCCTGACAGCACTCGGCCTGATCGATTAGTTTTCCTGTGTATACCGTGGCCCTGTTTGCAAGTCAGTCCGCTGTCTATCTCCTTAAAAATTACCTTTACTTACAACCTTTCCTCCTCTTTCAATAATTAGTACCGTGCAGCGTTGAAAGTCATACCAAATGTACTACTGTGTAAAAGTTCTATTCCGTATTCACAGCTCCTTCGATTGCGCAGGTTGTGCTCTGATGATTCTGACTTCTTTGATAAATCAGTTGAACTTCTTGATTTCTTCCGTGCCCGTTTCTATCCGGAACACATTCTAAAAGGGGCTCTAAACAAAGATATAACAATCACCAGGAGAGATGCTTTCTCCACCAAACGTAACTCCACCAGTGATGGACCTAAATTTATTTTGACTTTTCACCCTAACATTGTGATGGCTTCCAAAGTATTCTTTCGCCATGTGGACATCCACCGCTCTGATCCAGACACCAAGATGATTTTTAGTGAGAAGCCGAGATTACTTTATAGACGAGACCGCAACCTTAAAGACTACTTGTCAGAAGCCGACTCCCACCGATCCACATAGCACTTCCTTTTGGGACTACTGAATGCCCCCGTTGTCAAGACTTCTTCGGTCAGCTTCCCTAATGGCTCTTTCCAAATTAAGGAACCTTTTATTTGGGATTCCCGCAACGTAATTTATGCAATAATCTGCAAACGATGCAGCAAGGCATACATTGGGAAAACTGGCAGGAAGCTAGCTGATCGTTTCCGGGAACACCTCTCCGAAATTGACAAGAAGACACTTAAACCAATCCCTCTCCATTTGAAAGGCTCTAAAATCTTGCTCTAGTGATCATACTACGCGCCTCGCTTTAGAAAATCGCCCCATCCACAGCCTAGGCGTTCTTAGTCCAGGTGGTATCAATATCCAACATACCTTCATCTAAATAATTTTACTCTTATCACACTTTAAATGTTAATTGTTTTCTTTTATTTTATTTCATATTATGACTTTTCATATTATTACTTTATTCTAGCTCTTATCAGTATCATTTATGTATCATTAACATTTTTTTTATTTCCACTTTTATTTTATATATTACAAATATTACTTTTTATTTTTTGCCACTATATTTTTTAGTCACCGTTTATTTTATTTCATTTATTCCCCATCACATTTTTAAAACGTTGCTCACAACACCCCTTAGAGATTTGTATACTCTCCTCTCCTCGTTGTTACATTTATGTAGTTCACTTCATGTTTGAAAAAGGCTGCCCAGCCGAAAAGTTACCATATTTGTGTTGTTTCGTGCATGATTTTCTGCTTCCCCTCTTAGACAAATTTCCCTGGAATTCCTAGCATCTTCCACACCACGTCGTCAAACTGTCCAGAATCTGCTCACCCGATCTTCCCCTGCCTTCAGAACTAAATTCGTCCATGGTGTTTATTATTATAAAACCAAAAATCTGATCAAAAGTAAAGGCTCCTTTTCCACGCCTTTCAGGCGTATTGGGTATATAGGGCTAGACCTAAATTGTATAGACCAACAGCACTTGGTGAGTGATGTGGTCAGCATCACGCCGGCCGCCTTTACTTCCCGGGACTGCACCTGGTACATATTCAAGGCCAGGTCGACCTGGAAGCCAAGGAAATTTTTTTTTAATGTCGGGCTCCCGTCAGGAACCGAACCCACGACCTTCCGACCCGAGGCGAGTGTTTAGGAACTAGACTACGGCGGCTCCCACGATGTGTCTGATGCCTCGATATTTAAAAAAAAAAAATGCAGACTCACTTCCGTAAATCAGAACTGGCTGTGTATCATTATTAAGAACTCTTGTCCTCCCCTTAGATGACACAGATGTACTGCATATAACTTTTTAGTCTTGTGTAATGCCTCCACTGTCTGATCTCTCATACATATAACTTATACCAGAGGGTTCGGCCGGCAAACTATGCTCAGAGGAAAGGCAAGACGGGCATACAACCAGATCTAGTATGGGAACGCTGTGCTAGCTGCTGGGGATGGGAATGCCCTGGGTGCTGTGATGTCAATTCTTGACTCAACTCAACTCCATGAAACTTATGTACCACATCTGCTGTTCAGGGGACGCAAGTACCTGAACGCAACTTCTTGTTCCTTTTATTTTGATAGTGCAGTTTGGGGGGTCACATTTTCTTTGTGATTATCATTATTTCGGATTTTCTGTTGTATAAACTAAAATGTTTATTTAGACTTTCTGTTAACACAGCACAAATACAGATGCACAAGTACCTCACTTACCTCACTTTTTATACGAACTTTTCCAAACAGGAACTTTTTTTTTCATATCCCATTTTTGAGTTATACATGCAAACCTAGATTCGAGATAGAACCGCGATGCATGCGCCTGTCCGCATTTATTCATTTATTCTAATACGTCACATTTGAGAGCCGTTGTGGCGTGGCGGCTAGACGCTGGCCTGCGGATCGGAAGGTCCTGGGTTCGGGTCCTGCGGAGCCGGTCTTGTAAAAAATGACTTTGGCTCTCAGGTCGACCCAGCCTCAAATGGGTCCTAGGTAAGGTCTTTGGAAGCAAAGGCAGTCAGCGTGATGTTGACCTCAACACCAACCAACGGCGTGAAAAGGCGCCCTTTACCTTTACTACACCAGTCGACCCATTTGACACGTGTATTCCCTGTCTTCTTTTCAGACCTAACACGTCCATCACAGACAAGCCAACAAGTTCATTCAAGTAAAAGTACGACCCAAGCGCACGCGAAATGTAAACTAGCGAGGTCATATTACTGACAGGTCAGATGTTATATTCATGTGTCACACGGCATATTCAGATCTTTAAACTTCTGTTTCTCGCATGATTCGTTCGTTCTCGTGGCATCTTTCTGTGTCTTACTGTATTCAGTGAATTTTTATTTATCTCTGTCCTCTCTTGTACTTCTTCTTAGACTGTCATAGAAGCCGATAAATCACACAGGTTAGTCGTTCAGTGGTATTTAATGTGTTCTTGAATTGTTTCTTTCTTTCTTTATTTCTTTCTCTCTTCCTTTGTTTTTCCTTCCTTTCTGTCTTTCTTTCTTTCTTTCTTTCTTTCTTTCTTTCTTTCTTTCTTTCTTTCTTTCTTTCTTTCTTTCTTTCTTTCTTTCTTTCTTTCTTTCTTTCTTTCTTTCTTTCTTTCTTTCTTTCTTTCTTTCTTTCTTTCTTTCTTCTTCTTTTTCTTCTTCTTTTTCTTCTTCTTCTTCTTTTCTTCTTCTTCTTCTTCTTCTTCTTCTTCTTCTTCTTCTTCTTCTTCTTCTTCTTCTTCTTCTTCTTCTTCTTCTTCTTCTTCTTCTTCTTCTTCTTCTTCTTTTTCTTCTTCTTCTTTTATGTTATATGGGTACAACCCAGGCAAAAATTGCAACCACGAAATATCATACTAAGTAAAGAGGCCGGTATGTCGGTTATTCTATACACATATTGGTCTGGCACAATTGCTCTGTTTAGTGTCTATGCGTTTATAGGACGACTGCAGTTGAGGACAGTGAATGACGGAATAGCAATCATATGACCGCCTAGTTACTACGCGTTCAACAGACTACGGGAGTTTCTGACAAGGACATCGTGAATGAAGACTCTAAGATTCACGAGAAGTTTAGTAACCCCACAGTGAACGACAGACTAGGCAAAACTGATGGAGCGAAGGGTTTTCGAACAGTGGCACAGAGACGAGGACTGTGACATAGATGTGTGGCTTTGACGGCTAGGTCTTTGTTATTGATTTAAGCGACGGATCTATTTATGAAATAGATTTGGTAATCTGATAATCTTAGTTTCAGCTTTATAGGAAACGGGTCACCCCATGGTTGCTCCACTCATCTGCCAAGAAAAGCACACGTAATGTCCATCTGTGTCCCTTGTGGGCTATTTATTCTCCGGTCCTAGGTGCCTGGCCAGTCTACTGACAAGACATCGACCTGGCCGCTTCGAGATACTAGGCTTAGTGATTTTGTGTATTTGTGTGGTATTGTTTTATTTATGTATGTGCTGTTGAAGGCTCCATAGTGGCAACGTTCACGTTTTGTTTGTGTTCATTATATCGTGAAGCTTGCTGATATACTTTTCGTTCGGTTTTATATCTTTTCTTGTCCCTTGTGGGTAAATTGTTTATACTGCAGCTTTAGCATATCCACTAGCATAAGTACACATCAAAAGCACAAGGCAACCATCAGATGTGCTAACACAAACAGTCCGACATTAGAAATGCTGTTCACTGTCGACGACAACTGCAACTACAAACAGATTGGCAAATGTATAGGCAATCAATTTTAATCATATAAGGCACCACCAATTCTGTGGCAATATGCACGCGACATTTTCTGAATCTATTGTTTACAACACCACGTTGGTCACAGTAGAAAAACGTCCCAAATGAAATTCGCAGCTCACAGTGTCATGCCATGCACTTAACTCATTAGCTGCAGCTGTACTACAAAAACCATATCCTTCAAGTCTACAAATGGAGAAAAATGCAATAACCACTGTCTTCCAAAAGCCAACAAAAATTGTGCAACTAAAAAACAAATGACCGTACCATGTCGTCCATTTTGACCGCTAGGCCAGAAAATAGTTGGTTACTATGTGTTAAGAAGTTGGGAATAATTTTAACTTGGTGTTTTGTAAAGATAGTTCAGTATGCTTAGTGTCAGCAGGTTGAAGTACTGTTTACCAATTAGTAATCTAAATATTAGCGACATGGTTTTAAAAGGGGCTTTGACGGTATAATAAGAAGAATACGACGATGTCGTAGGCATTTTATTCAGGCGATTCAGTGAGGTGACGTGGTGTGTCCAATCACACTATTTATAGACGAGCAGTCGTTTGGAGAGGCGTAAGAAAGAGCTAGGATCAGAGGTTGTTGGTTCAGACACGGTTAATGCCTGGGATCAGAGGTTGTTGGTTCAGACACGGTTAATGCCTGGGATCAGAGGTTGTTGGTTCGGACACGGTTAATGCCTGGGATCAGAGGTTGTTGGTTCAGACACGGTTAATGCCTGGGATCAGAGGTTGTTGGTTCAGACACGGTTAATGCCTGGGATCAGAGGTTGTTGGTTCAGACACGGTTAATGCCTGGGATCAGAGGTTGTTGGTTCAGACACGGTTAATGCCTGGGATCAGAGGTTGTTGGTTCAGACACGGTTAATGCCTGGGATCAGAGGTTGTTGGTTCAGACACGGTTAATGCCTGGGATCAGAGGTTGTTGGTTCAGACACGGTTAATGCCTGGGATCAGAGGTTGTTGGTTCAGACACGGTTAATGCCTGGGACAACTGGCTGGCCCGTGTGTGGGTTGAAATTTTTAAACACTCCAGCTGTTTTGGGTAGGGTTGTGATTCCAACCACCTCTGAGGCTAACTAGCTACTGTTTTCTCTAGCCACATTAAAAGCCGATGCATGTATTCTTAGTCGAGTTGGTTTGTGTTTAGGATAGATATCATGGTTAGTCAGCTGCCAACGAGCCGTTGCATGTGTTCTAAGTCGAGTTGGTTTGTGTTTAGGATAGATATCATGGTTACTCAGCTGCCAACGAGCCGTTGCCATTTAGGCGAGAAGTAGAATATGTTAATGTCATAGAAACGGTCCTCCACTTACTTATATATAGGTCGCTTTTCTGCAACACACTTTATTAGCATCATTACACAGTGTACTGCACAGGGTCACCGAAATCTAGTGGCTCACGAACCTTATGTCCCCTCAGCAGTGCTAATCCCTTCCTCCTAGAAAAACTCGCAGTCTTGTAATGATTTTTAAGAAGGTTTTTATACATTTAATAATTGTAAATATATTTTTTTATATATTTATTTGCCATTTAGCACATAATAATATTAGTAATTGATATTATTTATGCTCTTAAAATGGCTTACTCCCATTGAGCCTCCTTAACCGCATAGGGTAGCAATATAGACGCATTCACGGACAATGTCACTGATAGGGACAATACAAACGTATTCACGGACTATGTCACTCATGGGGACAATATAAACGCATTCACGGACAATGTCACTCATGGGGACAATATAAACGTATTCACGGACAATGTCGCTGATAGGGACAATACAAACGTATTCACGGACAATGTCACTGATAGGGACAATACAAACGTTTTCACGGACAATGTCGCTGATGGGGACAATACAAACGTATTCACGGACAATGTCGCTGATGGGGACACTACAAACGTATTCACAGACAATGTCGCTGATGGGGACAATATAAACGTATTCACAGACAATCTAGCTGATGGGGACAATATAAACGTATTCACGGACAATGTCGCTGATGGGGACAATATAAACGTATTCACAGACAATGTCGCTGATGGGGACAATATAAACGTATTCACAGACAATCTAGCTGATGGGGACAATATAAACGTATTCACAGACAATCTAGCTGATGGGGACAATATAAACGTATTCACAGACAATCTAGCTGATGGGGACAATATAAACGTATTCACAGACAATGTCGCTGATGGGGACAATATAAACGTATTCATAGACAATCTAGCTGATGGGGACAATATAAACGTATTCACAGACAATCTAGCTGATGGGGACAATATAAACGTAATTATGGACAATGTCGCTGATGGAGTCAATATAAACATATTCACAGATAATCTAGCTGATGGAGGTAACATAGATGTATTCACAATCAGTGCGATAGGAAACAGCTTTCATTATCACATCTCAACATCGGAGCCACACCGTCCACCATCACACTTGACCACACGCAGGTTCTAGTTAATCATTTAATTATTGATAGCTGCATGCGTGGTTGAGTTCTACGTAAGATTCGCCGAGTTTTAACAGTCCCAACTGAAAATTGTTGGCTGCCTAGAATGAGACAGACGACTGTGGTACGATGGATGCAGTTAAAGTAACACTTGTTACATTATTTAGCAAACTACAAAAAGTGACGTCAAATCCCTTGTAACTTGATATGATAGGCGCAAAATGAATTATTCAGCAGAACTGTTTTACTGCCATGCTGATTGGACTCTGAGAGAGCTGCTCGTACAACGTCGCAGTATCCAGTATGGGAATGGAGATGGAGGCAGAAGCAGCGGCTTTCCTATGGCGTAAGAGCAGCACAGCCCGATGTGTAGTAGTTGTAACAGATTCACGGAGCATGCTTCGGAAACTTATAGCTGGCATCCTATGCATAGACTGTATTGCATGACTTTATAAAATTCATACTATAAGCATATCATGGTGTCCCCCCCCCCCTTCCCCTCCAAGGATATTTAAGTGTACCAGGTAACGAGCAGTCTGGTAGACTGGCTGCTGCCTCTGCTCCTCTGGGTGGTGAGTCACTATGATAAAGCTGACGTGATGAAGGCTCCTGGGATTAAATGGACAGTGCAATATAACAGACATAGAATCGATACACTAAAAGAATAATTCAACGGGAGAGTAGGTTGTGGATGGGAATAAGTAGTGGTTTTGAAAGATATTCAACACTGAGGGAGAACATAGGCGCACTTTTAATCAGGTTGAAACAGGTACTATCAGCATGTCGATTCTTTGTGGGTGTCGCGCGCCCACGTGGGTAAATACACTGATATAGTGAGGGTGTGGGTTTGAACCTTAACAATGCCCACCCACGTGAGAAACTGGACTATTATCTAAGCTATGTTGATCCTAGACAGTCCTGGATAGCCAAGAAAACAGCGAGTGGCTCGTTCCATGAAATGAAAGTTGCTGTACTTGTATCCACAGGAGTAGGAGAAGGGATAGATAGATATCAGGATAAACCCACTGTAATAATATCGAGATACACAGTTAACCCCTCCGACTTATCTCCTCTCCTGGCATTACTGAAAAGCCCCCTCAAGTGATTTAAATATTTGTTAGCTGAAGTAAACTAATATGCACAAAGACACTTGAACCTAAGTACACAATTTACTCAACTATTTTGTAATAACATCAAACATGATTTATTTGAATAAATCGAAATTAAAATGAACTTGTTTAGGCTAGTAGAGTTGAGGGAGTGTGATTGATGACAGTTTGTACATATACTTAACTCCTATTAGGAGAATTCACCGTCAGGACAGTTCTCGGCTTGAGACCCTGCCTATCTTTTCCAGTTTGTCGTCCTCACTGCTTTCTGCAGGTCGTTACACTCGACGGTCGGCAAATAATGGATGCCTACTAGTCCCTGCCCAATGTGGGAACTGGAGAATGAAGAAACAAGCGCATATTTGTAGTATCTGCTCTAGATGTACACTAAGCATGTATCTTATACTAACATCAAGCATGTTTATTTAAATAAACATTTCATCTCTCCCTCATGCTCACATTCACTCCTGTCCAATTTGGAAGGGCTTATGTCTCACATTCCAACTGTTACATCTTCTGCCTTCCTCTACACGTCCTGTAATGATAGTCAAGTCTTCTACGTCAGGTGCCATCTCTCGTACAGACTCAAAATGACAATCAGTCAGACAGAACCAGTTTCTGGAATCTATGCTTGGAACAATCGACGCGCCCAGAGAAGCTAACAATATTTCTGAGGCGAATCAAATACCAAATCTCAAGGATTTTCTCTCCGGGATCAATCTCCGCATTTGCCTCCCGAGAGTTAAACACATTTCAGTGTGTTAGCTGTATGTAATACAGATTCACATTAACCACACGTGACAAGATTGCCAAAGTTATCTTCACGCTTGTGATTTCAAAAACATGATAGTTCATTAAATTTCAATGGCAACAACAACATTTAGGTTTTACAACATTGAAACACATGTGCACGAAAAAACATTCATGACACTATCAAATAGGATATAAAGCAATGTGACAGTGCCCTACGAGAATGAAGAAATGTCCGCCTAGGAGTATTACAAAGTGATGAAGACACACACTTGAGCAAAAAGACAGTTAGATTTCTATCACAAAATATAGATTTGAACCTAATTTCGTTCTTACCTGGAAAATGAAACCACTATGCCAAAAGTTCTGTCTCAAGCTTAGGTTAAGCCCAACAGATGGCATGAGCTGGACAGGATCTCATTTACCAGACCTAGAGTTCACCACTTTGTAACTTTTATCAAGCTCCTCCTACATTACGCCTAAAATCATTCTCATTCAAGGATATCACAGCTCCTCCCTGTGGGTAAGTTTATTCGCTGTCAGTCAGGGCTGTACAACACTTGTTTAAATTCTACAGGTTCAATTAAGCTGGTCAAAGCTAATAGGCCAAGTCACACCTCCAGTCTACTTCACCTGTCATCACACAATAAAATCAGACTTTGTCAATTCTTCTGCCAACACTTTCAGCTCACTGTGTCAATATTAACGATCTGGCCGGCACTCCAGTTTAGGTAACCTCAGGGGGAGATAATGGCAATTAGCCCTTGTTATCTGTTCCTGAAGGTCCTGGCTAGGAGATAATATCTGACACCAACAAATGGTGTGCAAATCTCCAGTCAGTAAGTCTGCTTGGTCAGTCTTATCTCTGTACCTTAACACTTAACATCTGGGAAAAAGTTTTAGTGTTTGATATGACCAACGGTCCAGGAGAATTAAAGGTTTGATGTGGTCATCTTACTTAGATTAAGGATGTATCCAAATCCCTATTTTCCTGTATACTTTCAAAATACAAAGAAATAAAAGTAGGTTGAGGAAAGACATTCTGGAGTCACCAAGCGTATTGTCACAGTGGGCTACTGCGGAAGGAGACTGAGTACGTGTGGGAGTGTCCTTAGGGCATTGATTCAGTTCTTGATAGATTTATTCACTATTGTGTCAAATATTGCATCACAAGTCGCTCAAGATAAAAGGATATAAGTTAAACTTTTGAGTTATTTCTCTAATTCGTTCTATCAAAAGTAGGCCTTAACTTAGTATTAATATTGTCTATCCGTGTAGTGTCTGTGTATGGCTCTGTCTGTGTGTGCCGGTTAGTCTAGGGGTGAGTCGTGTTTCTGTGTGTGTGCGTGTGTGTATGTGTGTGTGTGTGTGTGTGAGTAAGTGACGTGTCTGTGCATGGATCTATCTGTGTGTGCAGGTTAGTCTGGTGTGCGTGCGTCTGTGTGTGTGTGTGTGTGTGTGTATGTATGTCAGTAAGTGATGTGTCTGTGTGTGGCTCTGTCTGAGCGTGCTGGTTTGTCTAGGTCTGCGTGTGTCTGTGTGTGTGGCATCAGTTATTGCTGATTCCGCGTGAATGTGCATGCATGTGAGTGTGTATGTGTGCATTTTTGCATGTTCATTTAAAGATAAGCTTTTGCCAGCCAAGCTTTTCTTTTAAATTTCACTTTACATTTAAACTGTGAATGTTGATTTAGGAACGTGATGTGCTTGTTAAATAAAATACAATTGCCGTGTGAAAGATTAGTTTACCCAATTGTTTCATCATCGTGTAGCAGGTCCTTTGCAGAACATCGCTGTCATCACAGTCTGCCAGAAAGAAACTAGGTCTCTCGTCAGTTCTCCCGCGTTATATACTTTTATACTCAAGGAGTCACTTATATCCTGTGCCTATTTTCGTGTCGGTCTGCCCCTGCCCCTACTTCCTGGCACCATGCCTTTTGCCTTAATTTTTTTTTTCAAATCCGGCGCTTGATATGAACAACATATTTCAGCTTCCGAGACAGGATGCTGTTTTTAGCCAATCTTTCTTGATGTTTAGATCTTTCAAGATGTCAATATTTTTCCACTTCTCTGTCCAAGATATTCTGAGAATCTTTCTAAAGCATTTTAGCTCAAAATCCCCTATTCTCTTTCTTAAGGACTAAGAGATGGTCCACGACTCACATCTGTATGTAGCCACAGGGAAGATGCATGCACTCGAAATTCTAATTTAAATCCTATTGTTTACCTATAGGAAATTAAGCTAGAGCTTTCACCACGTCTGCTTTATCATGAAGTAGCTTACCTCCATGAGCGGCAGCAGCCAATTTATCAGACTGCTCGTTGCCTCGCACACCTGAATATCATGGACAGTAAGTCCACGATATGCTCCTGATCTGGGTCTTATCAAGTGATGCAAGCTTCTCTGGGCGCAGGACACCAGTCTCAGTTTTCTGAAGCACGCTCTATGACTCTGTTACCGCTGGATAAAATGGGTTAGCATAACAGAAGAAAAGAAGAAAGAGTAGAGGAAAGTGTCACTCAAAATCAGTAATCGATGAACATACTGTGAGCTTCTGGTACCGAAAGACGTAGTCAAAGTATTTGTTTCCGAGAAACAACAACCTGAACTGAGACATCACCAATGTCATAAGAGAGGCTAAACGCTGTGAGGCTTTCAGTCTCATGGTAAATGATTGTTCATTGAATAGACTACATACCCTGGGAGTAATAATTGGAGCCGCGAGAAAGGAAAACAAGGGGGAAGCCACCCGTCGTTACATCCACCAGAACAGAATTGGAGTTAGCCTTAAAAAAACCTGAAGACATATTTAGAAGGAGAGCACTTATAGTTATGTCCAATGAGCGATAAAAATGATCTTTAAAATAAACAATAAAAATTAACCTGAACAAACTGTGTTAGTTACGAGAGTATAATCCAAAGTATCAAGACGAGTGGTGCGGAGAACGTCGACATCAGTTAGGGTAGTCATCTTCCTCCACTTTCACATAAAAATGACGACGAATTTCAACTAATAATTTTAGAATTCTGTATAAATTTAGAATAAAAGTTATGGTTGTAAAATACATTTAAAAGGAAAAAAAGAAACAAATCAGAGACAGAAACGAGTCACTTGTGAGCCTGCACGCTATGAGTAGACAGTTGAGTTAAGAAGCGATATCAGAGCACGGAGGACATTCCCAATAGTGCACAGACCTCATCTTCAGCAGCCAGAAAAGAGTTCCTATTTTGGTAGTACTAGTAGCAGTGTGAATGCATATATTGGTCTTGCTTTTCCCCGAGTATTGATTGCCGGCCAGATCGTCTGCTCACTTTTTGCTGCACCCTTCTCTACAGACGGTGATGATCTCTTTGTGCCTCCGCACCGTTAACTCGCTGTCAAAGAGCCAGGGCAACATTCAGCTGGTCAAACATCAATTAACCACCAGACAATGCAAATCCAGCTCGTCTGTCTGCCTTTTCGTTTCTCAACATAGCGGCATGACCTGGAGAAAATATCCAAAGGATGTTAACTACTACGACCTATGAAGTGATGCTTGCCATTCTGCAAGGAGCACCGTCAACTGATCTCTGTTTATGGAAGTAACAAATGCTATTGTGAACATTACACCAGGAAAATACCTACCTCTTTCACCCTTGAACTTGATGCAGTGGGTGCCTCGAAACAAGCCATAGAAGCAGCCCCTCTCTATCAGATGTACAGTTTTACTGCCTCGATCAAAGGTGTCCTCACACTCCTCACTCGTCCCATTGATGGATGTGCACTTGTAGCAGTCTATGGCCTGCACTGAAATAAATATTGGCATATTTGAATTTTTTCGGTCCCACATATCTGTAACTTTAACTCTTGTTATTCAAAGCAGATGTTACTTGAAGCTAATCGCAAATGCAACTTCAACTATTGTTATTCAAAACAGATGTTACTTGAAGCTAATCGCAAATGTAACTTCAACTGTTGTTATTCAAACCAACTGTTACTTGAAACTAATCGCGAATGCAACTTTACCCCTAGTTATTCAAACCAACTGTTACTTGAAACTAATCGCGAATGCAACTTTACCCCTAGTTATTCAAACCAACTGTTACTTGAAACTAATCGCGAATGCAACTTTACCCCTAGTTATTCAAAGCAGATGTTACTTGAAGCTAATCGCAAATGTAACTTCAACTGTTGTTATTTAGAACAATTGTTAATTGAAGCTAATCGTAACTGCTAATAAGGACACTGATATGTAACCATAATGGACAGACACAGTTTGATTGATTGGCATCTTTTCGTTTTTCCAGACGATCGTATTTTACTGACATGAGACTCACAGCCCATGGCGATGGCGAGTGCGACTAGCAAGACCCGCCTCCGTTGAGAAAAATCTTCAACAAATTATCATGGGATTTTCAGGACCATAGTTGTCAACATTTGTGTTTAGTTTGTTTTTTCTCAGATGCTCAGCTCTCAACCTTTCTGCAATAATTGCTTCCTTTATTCTCATTCCCTTCCTGGTGTGCGCCTTCTCCAGACAACACAGTCGATGACATATTGTTCTTACGCGTCCACCTCAATATCTGTATCATTCATGTCCCGCTTGCACACATCTGTGTATAAGGGTAGAGGTCGGCCTCGGCATCTTCTACTGGTCTTTAATTCACCATAGACCACGTCCGTAGATACAGTTTAGTTAACAATGAAAGTATAATGAAGTCTTGTAACAACAAGACGACACTGATGACAGTAACAAAAGTATACAATGTAAATAAAGAGCAGTTAACAAACATGTGGTGGGCTGCTTCATACTCAGTTAATTCAGTGAAACAGGTCACCTTTTATAATTTACTATGCTTCCCCGTGTGGGTTTCGGGGCCCCATTGTGGGAAAAACAAGAATAGACCCACTGCCTCCAAACAAGCATGTCGTAGGAGTCGACTACTT
>CAJHNH020001258.1:160000-167500 GCA_905116865.2 Candidula unifasciata | reverse complement strand
TGGTCTCACACTGACAGAGACAGTCCCGTGAGGTAGGTTTTCTCAGCATGAAACAACACTTCAAAATGCCACTCCTAATAGATTTGTGATGTCAGCTTAACAATTCAAATTGTATTTTGATTTCGCTGCTTATGCAACCTCCTTATGGTGCCGTCTAATGCTGCGGTATCTCTGTATCATAGCGCGGCACCACCCTGGTCAGAGTACTGTCTGGGCGATCTCAAACAACGGGGTACCATTTGGGTTTTCTGTGACAGATGAGATACTGTGTCTGTGTTGTCACAGGAGGACAAGGTGCTGCGTGACATCTCAAGGGGACAAAGTACAGTGTGGGTTATCTCAAAGGCACAAGGTACTATGCGGGCTAACACAAACAGACAAAGTACTGAGCGGGTTAACACAAAGAGACAAAGTACTGAGCAGGTTATCTTAAAAAGACAGAATACTTTATAGGTTATCCCCAAAAGGCGAACTACTGCCAAGATGATCCTAAAGGTGTGATAGTTGTCTCACATGAGAGGAATACTTTATTGAATATCTCAGACAAAGTACTGAGTAGTTCATCTCAGACAGACAAAGTACTGTGTAGTTTATCCCAGCAATACAGTACTGAGTAGTTTATCTTAGCAGACACAGTACTGTGTAGTTTATTTCAGCAGGCACAGTACTGTGTAGTTTATCTCAACAGACACAGTACTGTGTAGTTTATCTCAGCAGACACAGTACTGTGTAGTTTATCTCAGCAGACACAGTACTGTGTAGTTTATCTCGGCAGACACAGTACTGTGTAGTTTATCTCAGACAGACACAGTACTGAGTAGTTTATCTCTGCAGACACAGTACTGTGTAGTTTATCTCAGACAGACACAATAATGAGTAGTTTATCTTAGCAGACACAGTACTGTGTAGTTTATCTCAGACAGACACAATACTGAGTAGTTTATCACAGCAGACACAGTACTGTCTAGTTTATCTTTGCAGACACAGTACTGTGTAGTTTATCTCAGCAGAAACAGTACTGTGTAGTTTATCTCAGACAGACACAGTACTGTGTAGTTTATCTCAGCAGACACAGTACTGTGTAGTTTATCTCAGACAGACACAGTACTGTGTAGTTTACCTCAGCAGACACATTACTGTGTAGTTTTTTTTCGGCAGACACAGTACTGTGTAGTTTATCCTAGCAGACACAGTACTGAGTAGTTTATCTCAGACAAACACAGTACTGTGTAGTTTATCTCAGCAGACACAGTACTGTGTAGTTTATCTCAGCAGACACAGTACTGTGTAGTTTATCTCAGACAGACACAGTACTGTGTAGTTTACCTCAGCAGACACATTACTGTGTAGTTTATTTCGGCAGACACAGTACTGTGTAGTTTATCCCAGCAGACACAGTACTGAGTAGTTTATCTCAGACAGACACAGTATTGTGTAGTTTACCTCAGCAGACACAGTACTGTGTAGTTTATCTCAGAAAGACACAGTACTGTGTAGTTTATCTCAGCAATACAGTACTGTATCGTTTATCTCAGCAGACACAATACTGTGTAGTTTATCTCAGCTAACACAGTACTGAGTAGTTTATCTAATCAGTACAGTACTTAGTAGTTTATCTCAGACAGACACAGTACTGTGTAGTTTATCTCAGACAGACACAGTAATGAGTAGTTTATCTCAGCCAGACACAGTACTGAGTAGTCTATCTCTGCAGACACAGTACTGTGTAGTTTATCTCTGCAGACACAGTACTGTGTAGTTTATCTCAGCAGACACAGTACTGTGTAGTTTATCTCAGACAGACACAGTACTGTGTAGTTTATCTCAGCAGACACAGAACTGTGTAGTTTATCTCAGCAGACAAAGTACTGTTTAGTTTATCTCAGCAGACACAGTATTGTGTAGTTTATATCTGCAGACACAGTACTGTGTAGTTTATCTCAGCAGACACAGTACTGGGTAGTTTATCTCAGCAGACACAGTACTGTGTAGTTTATCTCAGACAGACACAGTATTGTGTAGTTTATCTCAGCAGACGGTACTGCGGAGTTTATCTCAGCAGACACAGTACTGAGTAGTTTATCTCAGACAGACACAGTACTGTGTAGTTTATCTCACCAGACACAGTACTGTGTACTCCCCCAAACAGACGCAGTACTGTATGGGTTGTCTTAAACTGTTAAAGCACTATGCAGATTGTTGGCTAAGGCCCCCCCCCCCTCCCCGCCCCACCTCCAATAATTAATTGTGTAACGAAGTTAAGCAGACCTTATAACTATATTTAGAAAGTAAAGTAAAAGTATAGGTATTTTTTTCACGCCTTTCAAGCGTATTGGGTAAATAGGGCTAGACCTATATTTTATAAACCAAACGACACTTGGTGGGTGATGTCGTCGCCGGTCGCTTTTACTTCCCAGGAATGTACCTGCTACCCACTGAAGGCTGGATCGACCTGGGAGTCAAAGTCATTTATGAAAAAATCAGGCCCTTATCGAAGCGTCTAGCCTCTAGACCTCGACGGCTCCTGAGTATAGAAAGTTTTTTGGTTTCATTTTTGAGTGTCCGTTAATTTTTAAACATTTCATATTACTTTAAGTGTATTACTATATCGATTTACTATAAAAGAAAAAGGTAAGGTCGGGAGATGTGAACCAGCGTCATTGCACACGGTTATAAACCATAAGTGCTCTGCCACCAGTACGGACAGCTGATAAGAATTGTCCGCCTGTGTCGCCGGCCGCACGTAACCCTGTAGCTACAGTGACGTTCCTCCATTTACCCCGGAGTGTCAACTCTGGTACCCATTTCCTAGAGGCTGGGTGAACCTCAGGAGCCGCCCGGTTTCGAACGCGAGTCGCAGTTGGATTTGAAAGCGAGCCTCTTATCTACTGGGCTAACGCGGCCACATTCATTTACTATCCAGCACCCTTTTATTATGATGGTTATTATTATTATTATTATTATTATTATTATTATTATTATTATTATTATTATTATTATTATTATTATACTGTTAAACTAATACAATAGGTACGGGACCTCAGTATCCCCCTCTCCCCAATTACAATTATGCAATATGTAAAACGGAGAGGGGGGGGGTGTGGGGGGGGGGGGACTAAGAATTTAAAAGAGTTATGAAAGACATACCAAAAAATAGACAAGCGAAATACACCGAAGCACATCAGAACGGCCCCACTATAATATATACCAGGGCTATTCAACTGGCGGCCTGCGAGCTACATCTGGCCCGCGGAGGCATAGCTAGTGGCCCGCAGTTCGTTGCCAGTTGTATTTTATTAATGATCATTTAATGCTGGGGATCGAGCCTCTGGTCCGTGACAATCGCCGTTTTCAACATTAAAGCCCCTGCGTAAACTTGCTTGAAAAGCCGAGAACAGTTGCCGAGAAGGTAACAAGTGAATTAAAAGTAAAGGACCCTTTTCCATGCCTTTCAGGCGTATTGGGAATATAGGGCTGAACTTATATTTTATAGACCAAACGGCACTTGGTGGGTGATGTGGTCAGCATCACGCCGACCGCCTTTACTTCCCAGGACTGCACCCGGTACCCGCTCAAGGCTGGGTCGACCTGGGAGTCAAGGTCATTTTTGAAATGATCGGTCAGGACCCGAACCCAAGACCTTCTGATCTGCAGGCGGGCATCTAGTCGTCGTCGCCACGTCGACTCCTTTATCGAGAAGGTGGCTGGGGGAAAAAAGGGTGTGGAAATGTATTATTTTCCAGCGTTAATAATGAGGTAGAGAGAGAGCAAATAGCTGCTAAAATGGGCAGTGCATAACTCAACCAACGGACGTATGTACAAAAAGACTGCGTCAAAACAATGAATTACACGTACAACAAAATTCCCAATAGCCACAACGCTGAAAATGTATAGACGCTGTGGTCTACTCGGCATGAATAAAGAGGTTGAAACACCCGCCCCTTCGTCGACGCCAGGGGGGCTTACTGGCCAGCCACTGTTTATGTTTGTTTATTACACCGGATCCACATCATAGCACACGGGTGTAACCCATAAGTGCTCCGTTCTACTTCTAACTCAAGCCTGAGTCTGAAGAATCTCAGCACAGTGCACGAACTCCGTTGCACCAGCGAGGATTCTGAAATACTTTCAGGTAGATTTTTAACTCTAAATTTTGCCCGGGTAGCGCCGGTAAGATGCTCTTTTCGATTTCCAACTGCCAAAGTATTTTTGTACGTGCGCAACCATACACACGGGCGTCCGGTCTAACTACGCAGAGACCACAGCAAACTACTAGAAATCCACGTGAAAAAAATCCCAGCCCTCACCGGGATCTACCTACTGGCGACTCGATTGCCGGTCGGGAAGGTTTTCGGTTCTGGTTATCGCATCCGCATGGTCAGAATCCTTTTCAGAGCTACTCGGTGGCGAGCAGTTTTCAGCCATGAATATGGCACAAACAAACAGATACTACAATATAACGGATAGCTTTCCCCTGGGGGTAGGAAGCAAATATCCAGTACAATGGCACGAATAAATGAAAACAATCGCCAACGAGACAGTGGTTTATATGCGACCGGAGTGAGCTCGCAGGTTATTATCTATCTTCTTTTACCCCACTAGGACATCACACAAGCGATAAACACCCAATGATACAAAGTGCCACCACGTGGATGAGGATCACCCGTGGGGAGGTCCCAGAAACCGCGTTCAGCCATTAGACCATATTTATGGCCGGGCTATATTGCAGCCGGGAGTTCCCGTGGCGGAGCGGCTAGACGCTCGCCGCGGATCGGAAGTTCGTGGGTTCGCTCCCTGGCGGAGCCAGACTTTTTTTCATCAACGACCTTGGCTCTCAGGTCGATCCAGCCTTAAGTGGATACTGGGTGCAGTCCCGGGAAGTAAAGGCGGTCGGCGTGATGTTGGCCTCATTACCCATCTTGTGCCGATGGTCTATAAAAATTTAGGTGTAGCCCTATATGCCCTATACGCCTAAAGGCGTGGAAAAGGGTCGTTTACTTTACTTTTACTTATATTGCGGCCCCTGGCAAGAGCCAGATCAGGGCTTCAAATAACGAAAAATTGAATCTCACATGCGATGAGTAGATAATTATAGTCGCAGGTCATTACCAGAAGAATGAATAGCCGCGGAGCACTATTGTACGTCTCAATGAACGTGGCGGAACCACTGGCAGTCCCGGAATAGACATCGGAGTGTCCAACCACCAGTTACCCCTGCGCAAAATCATCAAGTTGAGCTAGGTCACCTATCTCATGAATCGTTCTCTGCCGGCAAATCGAACAGCGGCGGCAGTTATAGGTAGACGTGTGCCAGAACGGGTTCAGAAACGCTTGTTGTTATGAGGTGAACAGGAGTCACCACAGAAAATGAACACATGCTTTTACAGATCACAACCACGGAAGAGTCTTGATCGCACATGCCAGTCAGCAAGGTTTATGGAAAACACGTTAAGGTGTATTGGTAGGCTCTCGTAGAAAGAAGCAGAGTGCTGCGTGGTTTCGAGGCATGGTGTCTGCCTCGACTGCTAGAGGTTCCTGGTTCAATTCCCGTAAGGGCTGGTATTTTTACGTGTTAGATTTCCAGCAATCCCCCCTGGTCACTGGGTTGTGAAATCGGATTCCGGTGTGCACTTTAAAAATTCCTTGGCAGTTTGAAATCGAAAAGCGTAACCTAACGGCGCTGCCCGAGCAAGTATTTCAGGATCCTCGCCTGTGAAACAGAGCCTGTGCACTGTGCTGAGCTTCTTCGGACTCAGACTTGAGTTAGAAGAAGAGCGGAGCACCAATTGGGTTACTACCCATGTGCCATGATATTAATCCGTTGTTCAAACCTCAAACCTCAAACCACAGAAAGAAGCCGAGATGGCAGAACACATCCGACAACATAAACATTCAACCTATCAACTTTACATAACGACCTCACCTCTCTGCTGAAAACAGAAGTACTTGTAAGTATAACCGACCCTGCCCCCCTAAAAGACAGCGGCGAGGCCGATCAATGTGTCAGCGGCTTAGACAAAATTAAGCGTTAGTAGGAAAGATGCCAAGTGATATTTTCCTTATCGTTGCTTCGCTGTTGAGAGTATGAATGCGCAGCTATCATAATAGTTTTAGTAAGTGGTAGCTCTGAAAAAGTAACTTTTCTGCATCACTGGTGTTAACATAAAGTAGCGTAGTAATGTTCGCTATGTCAATATTGTTAACACGCGTTAGGTGCTCAGTGAGTCATAAATCCAGGGACATGTTTGTAATAATTAGTATATTGTAATAATAAGTAAAGTAAAGATCCCTTTTCACTCCTTTAGGCGCATCTGGCAGATGGAAAGAGCACCCAAATTTTTGACAGACCAATCGACACTAGGCGGGTAATGTGATCAGCATTACACTGGTCGTTTTTACTTCCCCAGGACATACATCGTGTACCACAATAACAATCCACGCAGTCAGCAGTGGGTTTCGATAGCGGTACGTTGGAATTACGAGTCAGACTGGCAACGCCTAAGCCACGGACGCCGCTCAAACAGTAATAATAAATAGTAAAAAATTGCATTTTTCTTTGGCAGTGCAATATATAAGAGGCGTTTACAGCCATTCACGCACGACTGGGCATTGCTAAAAGAAATAGTGGTTATCAATGGGTGGGACTATCATGCACCCAGCCATCAAATATGAAGTATGGCCATGTTTATGCAGGAGCCGCATGAGTGTTCCGAATGGACTCTCGCCTGCGGATCAATAGTTCGTGGGTTCGAATCAGAACGGAACTGGACTTTTGTTTCAAAAATCACCTTGTCTCCCAGGTACCCAGCCTTGAGTGGGTACCATTAAAGTCCCGGGAAGTAAAGGCGGCCGGGGTGATATTGACCATACCCCCCCCCCCCAAGAGCCGATTGGTCTATAAAATTTAGGTCTAGCCCTATACACCCAAGACTTTTCTTTTCCAAAATGACCTTGGCTCCCGGGTCGACCCAACTGTGAATAGGTACTAGGTGGAGTCCTGCGAAGTAAAGGCGGCTGGAGTGATGCTGACCACATCACCCAGCAAGTGCCGATTGGTCAATAAAATAAAGGTCTAGCCCAATATACCCTCTGCTCCTGAAGGCGTAGAAAAGTGGTATTTACACATTTAGTGATCAATGCTTTGCATCATGCCGGAGAGGCAAAGAACCAACAGTCTGTATTCAAGAAAATGAGATCTGTAAAACTGATGCACACGCAACATTCAGGTTCTGGATCAGGACTGCAGTTCAGTAGTGGACGAGCAACCAGAACCTTCCGCCAGAGTTTACAGCTGGTGAACGCGAAGAAGAAGAAGAAAACACTGAAAGAGACATGCTAACTTACCTGCCGACACAAATCCCAGGGTCAAGGCCAGGATCGATGTTAGAGCGGGACTTCTGCTCGGCGTCGCTACCGCGGCCATGTTTGAAACGGTACTCCGTGTAAATGGCTACCAGTTTGTTCGTTGTAAATCACCTTAACTTGTATCATTGACGTGGC